>CM069450.1:68334168-68438298 GCA_035610835.1 Ophiura sarsii | reverse complement strand
AAAAAATCAAATGGATACTTTTTTAAAGTTATGGCGATTTCAATGACCGCGCATAACAACAGCAAAGTTGCACTAGAAATGGTTTTCTATGGGATATCATTGATTTGTGTCTGAACCAGCCACCCAGGAATGTGGATGAATGGATCTGGAGTGATTGCGGTATAAAGGGTGTGATTAGCTGTGAAGATTAAACGTCTCTTGCTGATTAGCTGTAAGTCTTTACACACACATTTTCACTGCGTAATCACACACAAATCAATGATATCCCCATAGAAAACCATTTCTAGTGCAACTTTGCTGAGAAGAAATTTGCTCAAGTAGAACACGAACTCCATCCACTGTAGCACCGAAAGTATTTCTCCGTGCAGATAGGGTTACAAGCTGATATCCATCAGTGAGGTATATCACTGCTGTCATTGTGGACAATTCTGTGTTCTTGGATGCCAATCACATCGATGTTGTACAACTGGGCTAGTACGGTAGCGCAATGGTATCACATCGTTAAGAACGGTAGTACATGTACATCGTCAAAACATTGGGGACATTTTTGTACATGCTAAAAAATGTCTGCCGTTGCGCTGCCGGAACGAGCAACGGGACTACAACGGCAGTACAACGGAAGTACTCCTTTGTGGCTTCGTTAATAGGGAGCTTTCGATTTGGACGACGGACGCTTCTACGACAAGATGAGACCTCGAGTCATGTGCGCATGCGTCGACTTAGCAATTCGTCGGTCGCTCAATTTCTGGGACCTTGTGATCTTAAGCTTTCGATTTGCGCGACGGACACTTTGTACGACGGTAAAACACAAATCGTTACCGTCGTCCCCACGTCGGTTGTTAGTCTCTTTACGCGTTGTAGCATTTAGAGGACCAACGGATGACACAAATGACGCATTCGCGCATGACTCAAAGTGTCATGTCATACAACCGTCCTAGATTCATCCGTCGTGCAAATCGAAAGCTCCCTAATAATCAGCCGAAGACAGGTCCCAGAAATTGGGCGACCGACGGATTACTAAGTCGACGCATGCGCACATGACTCGATAGGTGTCATCTTAAGCGTCCGTCGTATACGGAAAGATGGTCCTCTTCAACATGTTCAAGGTCTGTTCTTTTTATTCTGGTTACTGATTTTAAATTAGCTAGCATTAAAGTACCTATAGTTTGTAAGGTGTATCAACTTTCGAGGGAATATATTATCAATTCAAATTAATGGCCATGATAGGTTCTAACTGAGGTCAAATTAATATATAACTCATTTAAAACACTTTGAAACATTTTCCTATCTTTCGAGAACCACGTTTCTTCACCAATTTTGTTGTTGTTGATTGATTGATTGTTGTTTAATGCAGATCTGTACTTATTGGTGTTGTTGGCGTGGCTGCTATTTTCACAATAGCAATTTTAGCCGGCCTAGCAGTATTCACGTACTATGCTGGCTGCGATCCGTTGAGAAATGGAAAGATCAGCAAACCGGATCAGGTATTTAAAGGAAATAATGCACTTCAAATATTATAAAATATCGGTTTGTTACTATATTACACATTGGATGATTCCACCAGGATTCACTTATGATAAATTTACGGGCTGGATGGTCGTCACAAGCCTCAAATATGCGAAATTCATGTTTCATTGTTTGTTTTATACATTTAAAATGCTTGTGTCACTTTCCATTGAATATACACCGTACCACCAATAGCGTTGTTGTTTGTGCCTGTCGGACTTGATGAAAGTCTACATACAACCCTTGCATATTTTCGGAAGGTTGTTGACGAATCACCGCTCACGTGAACATGGCGTCACATTTACTGGTTGGGGAGCACACTGATAGATAGCGCTGTTTAATAGGACATGATATCAAAATGAGGCTGGAAATAGGTCATCTACACATATAAGAGTCTGGATACTTGCTCTGCTCAAGACATTGCACACACTCTGCTTAAAATTGGAGGCAACAACTGAATACAATGCCCATACTAGTCTAGATACAAATATGGCTTAATAGATTCAACAGATTGTGTTATTTTTCTGATATGAGCCTCCGCTTAATCTCGCTAACCCTATTAATATTTTTAAAACGGCAAAATAACTGACAATATGTGCATACCCATAGGCCAACGTTAACTTAAGCTAGACACTATCTCCCGGTGTGAAAGGAGCCATAGTCCCACTGGAGCTATAGTCCGGCCTCCATAGACATACACGGAATAAAGCGTAAAATGAGTGTTGCGTGTGGAGATGAGTGCCCTACACCAACCTATATTGTACTGTACAGGGCGGACTATGGCTCCAGGGGACTGTGACTCCTACTACTGCTACGCCGGTACTATTTGAGCCCATTATTGCTCCAAGAATCGCTCCCAATCCAAGAACTGTTGACAACCTGAACACCAGCCGTCCGACAAGCATTTGAACAGCTAATGATTGGCTCATAATATTCATTGCATCTAAAATCATGATAATGCTGACGTAAATTGTATTGATTGAATTATTTTTTAGATAATGGTATATTTCATCATGGATGTGTTTGCTGATACCCCTGGTATACCTGGACTTTTTGTTGCGGCAATATCCAGCGCCACTCTGAGGTAATGGCCCTGTCACACCTACCCGATCAGGACAGTTTAAGGGAAATATTAAACTATGAATAACACGCATGAAGAGCGCGGAAAACTGTCTGAAATGGTCCATTTTTAAATCAAAGACACTTTTATTCAAGGTAAACCATCTTTGCCCGAGTAAATGTCCATTCCAAGGTGTTTTAAGGATGGCGCACGAATTTACGGAGGTGCAAAAATGGCTCAAAATGGTAACATTTGACCTTTAACCTTGATTATCTCCATGCGCCAACGAAATCCAAATATAGTTTACTTTTGAATACGTTAAAAGCTCTGAGTTCTTCCATATATGGACTTGTTTATTTAATGGGATCTTGTTGGCGTATCAAGTTAAAGGGGCTTAAAAACTGCATGAGGGCGCTGTTCGTCAAGGGTTCAAGGTCAGCGTAGTGTGACGCGCCAACAAGATCCCAACGAATGTTTTTCATTTTGTACCCAACTGGAGGTTTCAAAATATGTTTTCCTTTCGTTGGGATGTGATTGGCGCGCATAGTTATACTTATGGAGATTCTGGGATTTTTTCTTCTTGAAATTTCGATGATTTTGTACCGAACCATGAGTATTAGGAATGTAAAAATATGCCTATAGTATTATAATGGTATTGTAATGTATCTGAGGACGCATGGTACGCTCTTACAGGCACTTACTGTTAATGCGTTTGGCTTGGCGCTTTGATACTTTTTGTTACTTTTTTCAGCGCAATGCATGCGCAGGGCTTGATCGCCGTAGGTGTACCAGCCCTTTAAATGCACGAATACAAGGCGGGTGGGCTGGTTTAAAGCCGATATGTTTAAAACACTATTATAATGGGAGCAAAATGAACCATAAAAGTCCTCTTATTATCGATATATCTATCAAAATTCAAAACATGATCTCACTGCTTTGATATAAACATCACTACTGTGTTGACTACTGTAATACACAATCGTTCGAGTGCACCAAACTAGCGTAACTTAGTAGGGAGGTAAACTACCTCCCTAGGAGGTATGCTCTAACTGTAGCGTAACTTACTAACGATGTAATTCTTAGAGCATAACTGGCGAGTAACACCAGCATAGTAACTAGCGAGGTAAATATTCACATTAATCAGCATCGTCTCCTTACCTAATGAATTATCGCATGCGTCAAATGTGTGTACATGTATCAAACAGCAATCATATTGACACGAATGGTGTTCCGTAGAATTATAAAACTGTGTCGTCAGTCGCTAACTGTGTCGTCAGGATAAGCAGAGCTACCATCAAAAACAGTTTGCCGATTGCGACTCAAAACACCTCTTCCAAAAATTTAACAAATTATGTACTCCAAATGCTACTATGTCAAAAACTCTTCCTTCTGATACCTCTGATGATGTGCTTGCCAATCGCTTCTCTGAATTCTTTTGTGACAAGATTCAGGGCATCAATCAAACTCTTATCAACACAACTAAATCGGATACTTCCTATTTTGATTTTGACCAATGTGATTCCTCTTTTTCGGAGTTCTCCTTGATGTCTGAAGAATCGGTACGCGAGATTATCATGAAATCACCATCTTCAACATGTTCTCTCGACCCTATTCCGACATGGCTACTGAAAAAATGTGTGGATGAACTTCTACCAATAATCACCAAAATCATCAACTGCTCTTTTTTGAATGGCAAATTTCCAGACGTTCTCAAGTCAGCTCTTATTACGCCACTGATAAAGAAACCAAATCTTGACCGTGAAACTCTGAAAAATTACCGCCCTGTTGCCAACTTATCTTTTCTTGGAAAAACAATTGAGCGTGCATGTGCATCCCAAATTCAAGAATATCTTGTTAACAACAACCTTCGCGGAAAGATGCAGTCTGCTTATAGACCTTGCTTCAGCACGGAGACTGCCTTACTACGTGTGTACAACGATCTTTGTCTTGCTGTAGATAAAGGTGATGAAGCAGTCTTGATATTACTTGACTACTCAGCTGCTTTTGACACTATAAATCACACTATTTTTCTTGACCGGCTCACTACAAGATATGGAATAACTTCCTCAGCTTTAAATTGGTTTGCTTCGTATTTTACAAATCGTTCCCAATCCATTGTTATCAACGACTCTGTTTCAAATCCTCATATCCCACTGGAAGGAGTGCCGCAGGGATCCGTCATCGGTCCGTTATCATTTACGATGTACACATCTCCACTAGAGGACATTATAGCATCGCATGGTTTTCCCAGAATGATATATGCCGACGACACCTAAGTTTATCTTATTTTGAAACCTAGTGAACGCGCCACTCTCATTCCAAAATTGGAACAATGTATTGTTGACATCAAAGCGTGGTCCACAGCTAATCATTTGAAACTAAACGAAGACAAAACTGAAGTTCTTCACATCACATCTAAGTTTAGAAAAAATTCTCCTCTTCCGTCTGTTGACATTAACAATGTTCCTATTCAACCTGTTAAATCTGCCCGTAATCTTGGTGTTATTGTAGCTAATGATCTCAGCATGAATGTCTACATAAATAATAAATGCCGTTCAGCCTCTTTTGCTCTCTACAAAATTGGCCGCATCCGAAATTGTCTTGATGAAAAATTGACTGAGACTTTAGTTCATGCGTTCATCACTTGTCATCTTGATATGTGCAACAGCCTTTTATACGGACTTCCAGACTCCCATATTTCTAAGCTACAACGTATTCAAAATTCTGCTGCAAGACTTGTCACACGTACTCGCTTCTCAGAACATATCACTCCTGTGCTTCGTGATCTTCATTGGTTGCCTGTTAAGTTTCGCATCATGTACAAAATACTTCTCTTGACTTATAAATGTCTTCATGGACTTGCTCCAGAATATCTCACTGACTTGATTCAGGAATACAAGCCTGTTCGCAACCTCCGCTCATCTTCAAAACATAATCTTGTTCCACCATTGGTTAGTACAACTTCATATGGTCATCGTAGTTTTCGCCATGCATCTTGTGAACTCTGGAACAAATTACCATTTCATATTAAGAACTCTCAGACTCTTAATCAATTCAAATCATCTCTGAAAACATATCTCTTTGAAATGGCATTTTGTAACATTTAATTTTATTTTTGTATCTTTAGTTTCCTGGTATATTGTGTCTTTCATATGTTTTGCTCTGTTTTTGTTTTGTTGTTTTGTTTTGTTATTTGTATGCGCTATGGGACTTCGGTGTAAAGCGCTATACAAGAGTCGTTGTATTATTATATTATTATTATTATTACGACAAGCGTTGATTTAAATAACATGCATAATGCAACACGTCTATGGCACGTCACACCACGTCCATTAGAGCAATGAAATCTGTGAATACGACGCCATATTTTGTTTTCGAAAATTTCAAAGTTTATTACCATTCTTTCAAAAATAAGGACCATAATTACATTATAAACACATTTTGTGCGAGAGTAACATACAAAATGGTTTAAAATGGCAAATATTTCACGATCAAAATCCGTTCGTTTTAAATTAATGGATCAATGGTTAAATAATAAAAATATCACAATTCTAGCGTCAAATCTCTGTGGCGTGCTACTGTGATCCTGGCTTTTGGCTCACGGGTTTGATTCCCGTAATTCCAATTTTCTCTCTATTTGTTTTCTTCTTAAAAAAATGATTTTAATGACTTTAGTGATACTTTAATAAAATCATTTTTGTCAATTTTTATGAACTACAGTATGGTATTGACATTAATCAATCAATTTATTAAATGTGTAGGCCTATGTATTTTTATTTTGTATTCATCTTTTTATTTACTTTATTCATAATATTCATTCAATAGGTATATTTATTTATGATTTTTTTATTTATTTGATTTCATGTTATTTAATTAATTAATTAAATAATTATTAGTTGATTGATTTATTGATTGATTGGATGCTTGATTGTTTGAACTAATTTTTACAAATGTGCATGCATGATTGTGGATAGTTTTTAACATATTTTATAATAAACTGGTCTTAAATGTATCATTGAGTATAATTATTATACACATGTTGATAATAAATTGCATGATAAAATTCTCCCACTGATCATCATATTTACATGCATGTATGTATGTAATCGTCCATCGGGCAAATAAGAAATTGTCGTTAAGTTACAGCATAAACTGTTATGCTCCGATTTACTCTTGGGTCCGGTGAGGTATAAGATTTAGCGTAAATTACTCGCCAGTTACTAGCCTAGTAGCGTACCCCTGTTTGGTGCTCTCAACATTTTGGGTTACGCCTCAGTTACCAGCTAGGTAGGGCTATTCTTCAGCTACCCGCCATTGGTGCACTCGGCCGAATGAATAATTGTCTAAATAATACTACAATATCCTCCATTTTGATAATGCTGATCTCTCAGGTCGCACACACCTTGGCATCGTCACTTTTCTAAAAGTATATGTTATTATAATATAAAAGCAACGTGATGTTGTTTTAAACTGTGATCACTGAACATGCTGAAGGTCACAATTTATTGGTGATTTTGCTCCACTATACACAATTCCCCCTCTGTAGTTTAGAGATTTCACGCCCAACTAAAATGGAGCTGTATTCAACTCTAATAATGTCCATCCTGTTATACGGCTCTGAAACATGGACGCTAAAGAAAGAAGACGAGAACAGGCTACTTGTGTTTGAGATGACCTGCCTAAGAAAAATACTAGGCATTACCAAGCTAGACAAAATCAGAAACACCACCATCAGACAAACACTGGGACTCAAGCATACCATCATCGAGAAGATTTCCATCAAAAGACTGCGGTATTATGGACACGTGCAGCGTATGAACCCTCAAAGATACCCAAAAGTTGCAATTGTTGGCACTGTAAATGGTGAAAGGCCCAGAGGTAGACCAGCTAAGAGGTGGATGGATGGTATTCGGTCAGACTGCAACATACTTTGTCTGACATCCTTATCAGAAGCAAGCAGAAAGGCTCAAGACAGAAACGAATGGCGAATAATCTTGCAAAGGATGGCATCACTCAACCAAGTTGGAGTGGACGCCAAAAAGTAAGTAAGTAAGTAAGTTTGAACTTTATAATGCAGGTACATCTTTGATTCAAAACACTGAAATGCTTAAAATCGTGAACAATTTCGCCCTCTTCTTATAAGCTGAACAAAATAAAAACAATCAATAACCTACCGATCTAAAGCTTTGCTGAAATGTATCCTCACACACATAACTCTTTGCAAAATGTCAAGCTCCTCTTGTTACAGACGACGATGGACATGCGGAAACCTAAATTTTGAATTCGTATTGAAATAACACGTAATCGCGAATGTTAATCTAATCATTTTGAAAAATTCATCATAGGTTAGAAGAATTTTTTTCCAATCCAAAACCGTTCTGGGTGGCTAATCACCCCAATTGTAAATGCTATTTTCTCAATTATTTTCATCGTTAACCGGGCGATGACTGTTAAAAATATTTCAAAATGGTGCACTCCCGTTGCCATATTGGATCGTCCGAGACGCGTGACCAGCGTCGTCTGTCTTGTTAGATCTTGCAAAGACACCCGCACACGCTTATGGAAGCATAAGTGTGTCATTTCCGCCTTAACCCCATAAGTTGGTTTGGTTTAGTCCTGGGGATGCACGTGAACCCCCTGTACATACCCGACAAGGGACGTAAGCCTTATCTGGGTTTAACGTTCCTTATCTGGGGTTAAGGCGCCTTATCCATAGTTTACGCTCCTCATCTGGGGTTAAGGGACGTAAACCCCGAATAACGAACCTTATCTATGGATAAGGGACCTTATCCCTAGTTAACGCTCCTTATCTGTAGATAAGAACGGTTAACCCCAGATAAGGCCTGCCTTATCCTAGGTTTAAGTCCCCTATCTGGGGTCAACAACTTAAACCCCAGATAAGGCCCGTTATCTTAGGTTTACGTCTCTTATCTGGGGTTAAGGCCCTAAACCCCGAATAACGCGCCATATCTATGAATAAGGCGCCTTATCCCTAGTTAACGGTCCGTATCTGGGTTTTGGCGTGTTAACCTCAGATAAGCGACGTAAACCCCGAATAACACGCCTTATCTATGAATAAGGTGCTTTATCCCTAGTTAACGCTCCTTATTTGGGGATAAGGAGCGTTAACCACAGATAAGGCCCGCCTTATCTGGGGTTTACGTCCCTTATCTGGGGTTAAGGCAGAAATTACACACTTATGCTTCCACACAACAGGTATGTAAATTATATCCCATTTATTTATGGTAATAATTTGAGCATTTTCTTACAAAATGCTATCACACCACTGACCGTATGCTTAAGTATAGATTATTAAAATTACTAACATATATAACGTAATTATTATTTTAACAGCACAGTATCATCTGGATTAAATGCCCTTGCAGCGGTCACTACACAAGATATCGTTGTTCCTCTATTTAAAGGAATAAATGAGAGTCGGTCAACTACATTGTCCAAAGCATTTGGTAAGTGTATTTACGTGAATATTATGTATTTGTGTATAGCCACAAAATTGCCACAAAATTGCAGTTATATTCTTATTAATATATTCATGATTACTGATTTGTTAAAGGACACCACATGACAAAACATAGTTCTTCTCTTGGCGACCAAAAACCCAGTTCAATGGGCCCTACCGACTCCCACATTTCCATGTGCGAATAATACCGCAACATTTCGGGAAAATGTTTTTGAGTTTGTCTAAAAAATTGCAACATTTTCCAGATATTTTTAATTTTGTGTGCCATTTTGAAAAGAAAAAGTCCGATCGACCATACCGGAAAGGACCGTCCACCCACAGAACAGTTTCTAATTGTTCGTCGCCCAAACACTCATGAGATAACCACACGAAAACGAGCTGTTTGCGAGGTGTCAATGTATTGCCGCACCTAACCGAGACGGGTATATATATATTTGAAATTACATAATTGTTGTATTATCATAATATGAAAACAAATTTACACTACAACTAAAGATACTGGAATACCTACACTAATGCATGGCACAACCTAAAATAAATCAACCTGATAGTTGCTGGCTGCGTTAATCTCGAAAACTCAGTAAAAAACACGAAACATAATATTTGGCCTTGGTTTAAGCAAGTGAATAACTTTATACACTTCATTGCCTCATTAACTTTCCCTTGCCAATATGAAATCCAAACCAACCAACTTGAAAATTGAAATCCCACCCGAGGGTAATCAGAAAATCATAGGGTACGGTATAACTTCAGATCATATCAAACACCAAAAGCAATTTTGTGTAGCACTTCCTTATGAGATTATCAAAGCCGAGACTGTGTATCATCAAAGCGTCGCACGCAGGATCAGTATGTAAACCCTATGGCGTACTGTTTGAGGCAGGCGCGACAGTGTTCAGGTTTTGGCATCTCTCACGCTTATGTTGTAGAGCTTTTTATCCTTGTATAAAAAAACCCACCTGGATATGAGAATTCCTGAAAAGAGCATATGTTCTCCATTCAACGTTTCTCTAGAACTGATATTGGTCGCTGATGTCGTTCGGCCCTTCCCCGCAGGGACCTGAGAGATCCACCAAACCTAGCCAAGCAAAAGGACGGGGTGGTCCTCATTTACCATCCAGATCATTTTTACATTTAATACATTTGCCCAACCATAGACTATTCCGAGCATGTCATAAATATCTAACAATGCTAACAGTTTGTGTCTCAGCCTCGCCCATAGATGTCGATACAGATTGATCGACACTAACGCGTGCTATCGGCATGAGGGGTTCCTTGAGCTGGTAAACTTGTGCATAAAACATCGCGGTAATGCTATGTTAAGTACTATAGAAGGGTTGACATAATTAAACTGTGAATATATATTTTCCAGAACATTTTAATTAAGAGGAAACTATTTATATACGTCAGAATAGTATTACAATTTATTATACGAAGAGTATTTGTATGTATAGCATTAGATTTATTCGTTTGGCAACTTTTTCTTTGCATGGAGGCTGCTCACTTAGGAGTCATAAAACGTACAGTGGAAAACCCAGGTCGCCGTTCGAAATCAGTGCACTAAGACCGTGAGTGACCGATTCCAGTTTTATATACGGTTTTTTTCTCAATATACCCTTTAGGCTATGCTCGTCGATAGTTTCTTTTGGTGCCAATGTTCTGCTTTAGTGGTAGTGGTATGTATACACTGAACCAGTAATAGAATGTCTTACGAAGAAAATGGCATATGAAATGAACCTTAGAAAGATTTGAAATGATCAAACAGTGATTTGTGTTGCTGTCTCTTTGTGCATGTTCTCTATAGCTTTGACTTACGGATTGATTGCAGTGTTTGTTTCGTACGCAATATCTTTGGCAGGTTCAGGCTTGTTGAGTGTGAGTATTTTGGGTTGTCATTTGATTGGTTAAAAGTGGGACACGGTTTTTACAATATCTAAGTACTTTAGCCTTTTAATAGTTTAAATTAACAAATGGGCCTAGAAACTTCAGCGAGGGGCGTTTATAGTATGTGTGTCATACTATAATCTAAAATCTAAACCATACATTGTAATGCAAATGGTATATGATCAGCATAGTTTTTAATGGATTTTGATAAAACATCTTTTCTGTATTTGTGACAATTCGTTCGCAGTTTGTATTTAACATTTTTGGATTATTGGGAGGACCACTTCTCGGGTTATTCTGTCTAGGAATGTTTTTCCCATGGGCAAATTCAAAGGTGAGTTGTCAAGGTTATACAAATGCAAATCAGAGGAACACATGGTGTCCCAAAGTTTCGATACCCTTTTCAAGCTTTAAATGTCGGTAAAATAATTAGCAGTATCATACTGATAACATGGATAGAGAAAACTAGCAGAATGATTTTGATACTAGATATGTCACCCTTAATTAGGCCTCTCAATATATAACACACGCTGAAAGTCGGCTGTCACATAACTCACAATACCATAAATTGGCTCAACTTGCTGAACGCAAGGTAGGTGTGTGTACCTGTAATCACGTGCTACAGGTTCCTCACATTCCATTTATGTGGCTTTGTAACATTTTGTCCACGACATTGACAATAAGAATTATATATTTCAATCTGAAATTTTTGAAAATCACCATGAAGAACCTTTTTCTTTTATACCTCCCACTCTCGCTCCCTTTACCTCATCACATAGGGCCTAGCTCATACACTTCATGCGTATAAAGTGCACTTTTATATTTCGGAAAGCTTTTCGTCTGCATTTTGGTAATATAGATAGCTCTAATTTCAAGGTTGTACTCAACATAAATCAAGTATAAAACATAAATCTGTAAGTTTTTTTCTTTCAAAATATGTTTTCAGTCTTTATATACTGCGAATGATTTACCGGAGATTAAAGATTATACGAATATCGAAACTTCTAAGACACCCTGTAGGTCGCTTACTGTGATAAAATAGGTCGTGGGAATGGTAATTTTAAAATCATATTGCAGTATCTATGATGATTGGCACATGAGACAGAGGAATGTGTCCTGGTCTTCTACATAGACTTTCTGAGGGCGACACAGGTGTCATGCTGTGATGAAATCCATATTCAAGGTCTTACCCCAAAAATAAAATAAGATACTAAATGTGATTCACTTTTGAAGCACTTTAATGTAGAATATATCACAAGTTGTCAAGAGCCGATATAATTTTTAATAAATATACTAAATATCAATTTCATGTCATACTCCTTTAAAGGGCCATTCCAGCCAATTATTATTAAAAAAGCAAGGTTTTTGCACAATGGCTCCAGTGGTCTGTGTCTTCCTCTACACCGGTATGAAAATTCACACGTCGAAGCTAAGACGAACCAGTGGACATCATTAGGAATAAAGGTCATGAAGAAACGTAGGGCATAGATCCACTTTTCACAATTGCAGCCTAAAGTATGCGCTCACATAATAAACGATACGATTGTTTTTTTTATCAAGGTTATGGTTACATTATAAGCAATGTATCATGTGTATTTCAGGGAGCCATTTGTGGATTTCTGGTTGGGTTTGGATTGATCTTTTGGATTATAATCGGTACAATTCAATATCCACCCCTTGCCACCAAACCACCGTTGTCTATCGACGAATGTGCCGTGAATGCTGCCCTCAACGTTACAACTACTGAGATGGTGACCGCGGGACTTGACGTGATGGGGTTTTCATCGTCAGACGCAGTACCTGTATTACGGTAAGCAGGTTCGTGATATCTAAAAATGAATAAGATAAGAGTGAAAGAAACCCCGCCCCCCAAAAATGAATGAATAGGTGAGTTGAATGGATAAATAGGTGAATAGGTGAATGAGAATAGGTGAATGAATGAATACATGAATAAGATCGAACGAACGAACAAACACCCCAACGAACGAACACCCCAACGAACGAACGAACGAACGAACGAACGAACGAACGAACGAACGAACGAACGAACGAACGAACGAACGGGGGAGCGAGCGAACGAACGGTGAATGAATGAGCGAACGAATGGTGAATGAATGAATGAATGAACAAATCAACGAAAGAAAGATCGATTGCATTAACGATCGAACGAATAAATACACAAATGATTGAATTAGACGAACCAGTAAGTAAACATTGTCGTGTTATTAAATGTCTTTTCATTACAATTTCAGACCCTTGATAGCACAACTGTATACCATATCATACACTTGGTATACATGTATTGCGTGCTGTACAACAGTAATAGTTGGTTTGCTTGTAAGCCTAGTAACAGGTATGTAAATTATAAACAGCATATAATAGGGCCTATATAAGTAATTATTATTTATACATTATCAGGCTTTTTAACGGTACAATAAAACTGTGTATTCAATATTGTTTAACCAAAGTACCTGGATGCATCCTATATTCTAAATAAGTATTTAGCCAAATATGCGGAAATACCGGATGCAAGAATAACAAGCCAAAGACAGCGTTCACTGTATACAAGTGTTCAATTTAGTGTGGCCCGAATTGGTTACAATAGATTTCTCAAATGCACGAGTTTTTTTAGACTACACGATCTGCACGTAAGCTTGCAACGGGCACGGTTGAGTAATCATTCGAAGCATACAGTTGACGTATGAGTTTATTTCAAAACGCGTTGTGTTAGACACTTTGCAGTGAGCTAGACGCGTGTTTAAGTTAAACAAAATTTCGAGAATTGCGTTTATATAGTTAAACGATGTGTTTAAAGTCAAAGTTAAACGCGTGTTTGGCTTACAACCGCGTTTGAATACGTACGAGAATACGGACCAAGCTTTATAATACAGAAAGGCGATGACTAAAGGAGAGGGAGTGCTTCCACTTGGGTAACAAAATATGTCAGCTCAAACGTTACTCGAGTGGAAGCACGCCCTCTACTTTTGTGCCCGTCATATTTTATAGAATTCAGGACTTATTTGCATCAAGTTATACTGTATGTGGTGCAGAGTTGTACTAAGATGACGCACATATTACGCTACCTATTTTTGCAACAGGTAGCTTTAGGTAAGAGGTAGGTCCTTGCCCTTACAATTCGTCGACGAGGTAACTGTCGGTGTCTTGGTTTAAAGGGTGAATTTCAAAAGGACCTCTATGGATTTTAATGCGGGAAATCAGCTCATGATGAATGCTTTTAACTTCTCTAAAATAAATTCAAAGATTGGTATATAACCGCATGTGTAATCAGTGGAATTAGAGTTAATGAAACAATCTTTATGGTCTAAAAACACATACAAATAACATATTTAGGGGGAGCATTTAAGATTCATACGAATAATTAATTACAAAAATGTTAACCATAAAACAGACAACCATAACAAGTTGCATGTTCAGTAGCTGTTATATGTCTATACCGGGTGGTTCAAAAAAAATCTACCCAAGTTCAAGGTAACTTTTCAACTACATTTTATAGTTTCAGAGAATTTGTGTTTACTTAGTCTTGATCAGCAGTAAGTTTAGAAATTATCCTGAACAAATGGTAATTTTAGCTTGGTTGGTTCTTCAGATATGGTTCACTTGTCCACGGGAGATAGAATGCACAAAGTGGACTTACAAATTGGTCACAAATTGTGAAAAAGGAAAAGAAAAAAAAGGAGACATCCGAAACATCTGTCTGGTGCATGACATTACCTACATACGTACCTACGTTTCTTTGTTGAATGTAAATGGCACATAAGCATAGAGATTGGGATACTTTGTCTGGGCGGGCTTTTCAATTCTGTATCTAGAGCATGCTGTTGAAGACAAAAACTAAATGGACAAGCCAGTTTTGTGCATGCTTTCTGTAAAGAGCCATATCTGAATAACCAAACAAGCTCAACGCGCCATTTATTCAGGATAATTTTAAAACTTACTGCTGATCAAGACCAAGTAAACAAAAATTCTCTGAAACTATTAATGTGGTTGAAAAATTATTTTGAACTTGAGTCAACTTTTTTTTGAACCACCCGGTAGTATTCAATGATAACATTATCTGCTTACTCTTACTCATAAATCCTCCAGGCAACCATTATTGTAGGGCCGTATTCATTACTGTACTCTTACTCATGAATCCTCCAGGCAGCCATTGTTGTAGGGCCGTATTCATTACTGTACTCTTCTTCATGAATCCTCCAGGCAGCCATTAATGTAGGGCCGTATTCATTACTGTACTCTTACTCATAAATCCTCCAGGCAACCATTATTGTAGGGCCGTATTCATTACTGTACTCTTACTCATGAATCCTCCAGGCAGCCATTGTTGTAGGGCCGTATTCATTACTGTACTCTTCCTCATGAATCCTCGGAGCCATTATTGAGGGCCGTATTCATTACTGTACTCTTACTCATGAATCCTCCAGACAGCCATTATTGTAGGGCCGTATTCATAACTGTACTCTTACTCATGAATCCTCCAGGCAGCCATTGTTGTAGGGCCGTATTCATTACTGTACTCTTACTCACGAATCCTCCCGGCAGCCATTATTGAGGGCCGTATTCATTACTGTACTCTTACTCATGAATCCTCCAGGCAGCCATTAATGTAGGGCCGTATTCATTACTGTACTCTTCCTCATGAATCCTCCAGGCAGCCATTAATGTAGGGCCGTATTCATAACTGTACTCTTACTCATGAATCCTCCAGGCAGCCATTAATGTAGGGCCGTATTCATTACTGTACTCTTACTCATGAATCCTCCAGGCAACCATTAATGTAGGGCCTTATACATTCCTGTACTCTTACTCATGAATCCTCCAGGCAGCTATTATTGTAGGGCCGTATTCATTACTGTACTCTTACTCATGAATCCTCCAGGCAGCCATTAATGTAGGGCCGTATTCATTACTGTACTCTTACTCATGAATCCTCCAGGCAGCCATTGTTGTAGGGCCGTATTGATTACTGTTTATATATCATTATGATTAGTGCATCCAATTGATGAGTACACCAATTGAAGCAGCAACAATACAATACCACCCATTCAAATAAGTTTTTCCGACCAATGCAGCTAGCATTTTATTCAGCAGCAATTCTGTTAAGAATACAAACTCCAATTTATATTTATTAGTAGAAAAGATCTAAGAAGAGAACCAACATGCCCTTCAAAAGTATATAGATTTCTTTTTTGTATCAAAGTTTATGTATCAGGTTAATCTCTCATTCATTTTTGTTAACTTATGACCAAATCTAAAATCATGCTTTATATTTGGGAGCCCTTGGACTGATTCCCATATAAATCCATAGAGGTCATTTGGCCTATAAGCTTTTAAATTTTTACTTTTTAACGTGATGCTTCTTATTATCTATTGATTATCTTTAACACCTTTTCGTGATTGACATTCAAAGGGCCTACCAAACCACGTGATCTAGATCCGAAGCTGTTTATTTCTGTTGCGGATGCTTCGTTTTGTTGTTTCCCGGAATCTTGCAAGAAAATGGTTCGGTGTGGGGTTCCCCGTTATCAGGTAAATAACGTTAATGACAAAATAATATGAACAATTTCAGAATATTAGTAGTCGCGAACCAATCAGAATGCAGGAAACTAAAATACACGCAGTGCACTGAAATTGTTAAATTGTACTACATCTGAGTGTCGTACAGGCGAGTATTACGGACTTGCTTTGGCTGGTTCGAGGATTCATGAGTAAGAGTACAGTAATGAATACGGCCCTCAATAATGGCTGCCGGGAGGATTCGTGAGTAAGAGTACAGTAATGAATACGGCCCTACAACAATGGCTGCCTGGAGGATTCATGAGTAAGAGTACAGTAATGAATACGGCCCTACAATAATGGCTGCCTGGAGGATTCATGAGTAAGAGTACAGTAATGAATACGGCCCTACAATAATGGCTGCCTGGAGGATTCATGAGTAAGAGTACAGTAATGAATACGGCCCTACAATAATGGCTGCCTGGAGGATTTGTGAGTAAGAGTACAGTAATGAATACGGCCCTACAATAATGGCTGCCTGGAGGATTCATGAGTAAGAGTACAGTAATGAATACGGCCCTACAATAATGGCTACCTGGAGGATTCATGAGTAAGAGTACAGTAATGAATACGGCCCTACAATAATGGCTGCCTGGAGGATTTATGAGTAAGAGTACAGTAATGAATACGGCCCTACAATAATGGCTGCCTGGAGGATTCATGAGTAAGAGTACAGTAATGAATACGGCCCTACAATAAGTAAGTCTATCCATCTGAGAGCGATCTTTGGTGCTCGGATGGGCAGGGGAGATGAGTAAAAATAAGATGTGCTGTCTTCTGGCGTATATTTGCTAGTTGTCGAAGGATCCCTTTTTATTCCAACCTCCGGTCGAACCTCATCTATAATGTGAATTGAAACAACTAAGCTGCCTTATGCAAACACACACAACACTGTTCCAATGCATATTATATTCTCATCACACACATGCACATAGCAGCTATACGTCTAGTGTACCGTTCAAAGAGAGACAAATATCGAACCATTTGCGCATTATCTGAAATCAAAAGGCTTTGAAATCGTCACCTGTGATTTCGGCCTATGAATATAATCACAAAGCTGGAAAAGATCGAAAGTGATGGACTTTGAACATTTACCATAATCGTCACCTGTGATTTCGGCATATAGTGAATAGAATCACAAAACTGAAAAAGATCGAAAGTGATGGACTTTTTAAAATTTAGCATATTGTAGGAGGCCACATTTAATTTTTATTTGCTATCTTGCAATGTTTCCAACAGTAAATAATGTATATTTTCACTCGGATTGGCCGGGCCTATAGTAAGATAAAATGGTTGTAAAATGATATGAATCTCCGTATTCCTATGTTCTGTCTGCAAGTCCGAATCAATCAGATTTCCTTGTTTAAGTAAAGAAAGAAACAAATACGCTTACAAGGATATGGCATCAATATTGAAAGGTATGATTTTCATATTCAAACAAATATTATACAATTTGAACGTTGACAAACTAAATAAAGTTTATTTTCTGACTTATAAAATGAAAGGTTGTCTTCATCGGGGTCTATCACTCTACATGTACCTGTTCATAGAGGCCTGTAGTACAGTAGAGCTTAAAATGGCACAAAATAAGACCATTGAAGATGAGATGCAGCCAGTGCTTGCCAAATTGAAAGCATTTTTTGAAATGGAGAAAGGGAAAGCTACCTGTCTTTGCAACGTCAATTAAACTGACTCTCATGGCACAACTTGGGTTATGATGATAAAAGTAGGTGGATAACATAATTATTTTTTATTGTGGCCGTTTTTCACTCTACTGATTCCATCCATATTTTTGTCAGAAAATAGCCTCCTCTCCCAGTCAATGGAACGGCTGAGTCACGTGGTTGGAAGATCGGTCTCAGATGGATAGACTATAGATACCAGGCGAAATAATTTCGTGATGTGTTAACGTGGGCCCTGAGAGTTCAGCTCAATAACAAACTTTCTTGCTTATTTTTTTCTTTAGAATTTAAAGGTAGACGTGTTGGAGATCAATGTACAAGGAATTGAGATGCGAGAAAACGAGACATCCATTGGTGAAATTGTCACGTCAGCTAATAATTCAGAATAACCGAAACATGACAGGAATCTGTTTTGTACATAATACACTACCACCAAAATGAAATCATTAGGAACGTGGTTAAGGTATCAAAATCAACCCCGATTTATTTTGGACTGAAATATTGCACTTAGTTGAAAACAAATGTGTTGCTGAATCTCTCATTAAAAGTCATATTCCCTACAACATCTGCTTATTCATTACATAAAATTGAAGAAAATATTTAAATCCCAATAAATAACTTTGGAAACAATTCATGAATAATTCATCAAATACCGAGTAGTCTGTTAACTTAAATTTACCTTTCCAAATAACTTTCGCATTTGCATGTCGAGCAAATTTCCTCTCCGCAATATGACATCTCATTAATTAAAATTTAGTGGCTACTTTTTAAAGGAGGGTCCTACAAGCACAACATTATGCATTATATATGTTAGAAAAATGATAATCGAGCCCAAATGACGTAGTTATATAAAACAAAACATCATATCATACCTGTGTGTCCCAACAGTTTCGAAACCTTTTTAAAGCTTTGTAATTTTCTTTAGATATTTCGCAATACCCAAACAGAAACATATCTAGAGTAAGAAAACTTGTAGAATTAATATGATACCAAATGTGACCCCTTTTCGAGGACCCCTAAGTATAAAACACTCGCTAAAAGGTTTGGACACACTCACCCCACCATAAATGTGTTAATTGTGCAGGACTCATGGTGTACGTCGCTGTAAAGCCTGTAATTACATGCAGCATGTTTTTCAAGTCTTGTTCGTGTTGTTTGTTTTCCGTAAAGGCTTTCACTCATTATATTTTGTGCATAACATTAATAGTGTTCATATTACGGATTATTTCGATCAAAAATTCAAAGGAATCATTGTGAACAACCTTTTTTCTCGACACTACCACTTTCCCTTTGTCGTTATTTCACATTATTTAGCTCATAATTGTACGCGTTTATATGAAAGTACGGGTTTATAGCATCTGTACTTTCGAAACACATATAGCTGCTATTGTAAGTTTGGTACCTACATAATTCTACAAGTCTTCTCTATCTAAATATGATTTTAGAGTTAAGCTGCTAATTGTTTGATTGGAGATATGAAACTTTAAAAAGGTTTCGAAACTTTTGGGACACCCTGTACTTATCACAAAAACTAATAAAACCTGCTATCTCTCTACATGCAGTTTTTAAAATACGCGGCAATCGAAAGTCTCGGTGTCGTTGACGTCATGGTTATTGGTGCTAATATTTGCGCAAGTGTATAACTATGACTTCATCGACACCGCGAATTTTGAAAGTTGTATGTTGAGAGATTGTGGTTTTATTCGTTTTTGTCATAGGTTTTGTTTTATCGCGATTTGGCCTCGATCATTATTTTTCTAACATAAAATGCACAATTCTGTGCTAACGGGACCCCTCCTTTAAGTTATGATTTTATTGAACGCACCAAAATGGTTTTTGTATGGGATGTCATTAAATTGTTCAAAACCGGTCAGGCGTGATTGAATAAAAGGTAAGCTTTGATTCAGTTCACACAAATTGTCACTCCTGAGCGAACACAAAGCAATGATATCCCATCCCAAAACGATTTTACTACAACTTTGTTCTCGGTTTATATGATTACTTTAAAAGTATCCACTTGATTTTTATGAAAGAGATCTCAAATCGTGGGTTGCTCGTTTAAAGTATATATAAGCTTATCGATACCGATTAATGACTTTAACATGTTTAAACTAACTAACATTAAAGCAACTGGTAAGGAACGTTTTGTGTTAGGTTAATATTTATTTTGAGGATCCAGTATATCACATCCAAGTGGACATTTTAAAATAAATCCAAGTGTTTATCTAGTCATCTAGTTGTGAACAACATATATTAAACGTAATGGCAGCAGAATCAATTGGACGATTTGGTATCGTGGACTGCATCGTGTATATAATATCTGCTTCATGATATTCATGTCAATTACAATAAGAATCTACTATAATCTCAACATTTTATAATCGGGTTTTCATTCAAACTAGATCATAACTATCAAAATGTCTATCTTATAGTGTGTGTTTCAATGGCAGTGTTGCATTTTTGGAACACCGCGGTGTTTTAAACAAATTCTCATAATACACCTCGAATAACATCGAAATGCTCATTACTTGGATGTACACGAACCGGAAGTAGACACTTACATGACGACCTTTATTTATACCAATTGCAGTTAACTGTTTTATTAGTTTCATGATCTAGACATTTTATACGCTGCTAAAATAACACAATACGACACGGGGTAAAAATTCATAGTTTAGGAGGAATCGTTGGCATCGCTTGTTTATGTGTGACCAATAAAATGCTGATAATGATTTTTCGTTAAAAATAAATCAATAGTACAACTACATTACGTTGCGAAAATACTATTTTAAGCATCCAAATCAAAAATAACTTTGAATACAAGTCATGAAAACATGTTGCATTCTTTCAAAATTTAAAATAATTATAATTTTTATTATATAGCTGTATTTGTTTGCACATGCAACTATATTCTACATGTATAATCTAAAACTAACAATGAACAACTCACTTCTGTTTCATCTTTTTGAAGTTTTTAAATGATTACCGTAACTTAATAAGTTATAAACACCGTGTGACAGAATAGATTATGCGCACAAAATGTTATTATTGCAACATCATCGAAACGTCAATAATATGTCTACGCATGGTCAAACGTATTCACGTGACATAGTCATTATGAACTTCTGTCTCTCGTTGACTATTGCTATACTGTCAAACACTTCGGAACCATTATATTTCTTCTCCAATCCGAACAAAGTGAGTGTGTCTTAATTGAATTAGCACCATTCATAGCAGAGTTCTTATTGCACAATATGCCCGGAACACCGAGTATTTAGATTTGGGTTACAAAAATCCCCGGTATTATATAAATTATATAGATCTAATTAACACTAGTTACTCATTATAAGATTAAATCATACTTTTCTTGTGGGTACCGCTGGTATCTAAAGCTACTCTATAATAATCTATTCTACTTTGTTCTAAAGGTGCATCAGCGACTCAGCATATTTAATACTAACAATTGCACCATATGATTAGTTGAAATCCACCAACATCGTCTGACACAATTTAGCAGTCTGGCGGGCGAATAATTTAGCGTACTTTATCAAAGGCATTACATGAGTAATAATACAGCGCTGTACATACTCATCAAGTTG
This sequence comes from Ophiura sarsii, assembly GCA_035610835.1. NCBI lineage: Eukaryota > Metazoa > Echinodermata > Ophiuroidea > Amphilepidida > Ophiuridae > Ophiura > Ophiura sarsii. Next base: position 68,416,512 of record CM069450.1, on the reverse strand, counting down.
TATACCTTTGTGTGCAAAGGTGACACTATGTCATTCAAAGTTTGTGATCATCATGGATATGTTATTGTTGGCGAATTTGAACTAACCATTGATTTTCTTTTAAGCTACACAATTTTTTCTACGGCTAATGTTTAAATATAACTGATTATGGGTTACCTTTTATAAAATAGGCTAAACCTTTTCGATTCAAACTGTCTTCCATCATAACCTAAGTCACTGTCCACTAATATTCCTCCGACAATAGAGGGACATTATTGAACGTAGGCTACTAATGGTAAAACTTATAAGAAAGACACAAGTGAGTAATAAGAGATAACAATTTGCTTGAAACAAATTTGTCTACAAAAAGAGATCAAACGTGTACACACAAATTGTAACATAAAATCATTAAACTGTGGACATCAACATGCAGTATTATAAAAATATCTGCCATTACAATAACTACAAACTTAAAGGCAATTGATTATATTGATAACAAACATTTAATACAGATAGCTATGAAACAGTTCCGCTGCATAGTTGAGTCAACTATTCAAATAATGTTGTAACAAATGGTAATTTGATAATGATCACACAAGTAACCTATACATGTATTTACATGTATCCATGATGTAAGAGATTCAATCTCGGTGAAAAGTGTGTAAAGACACCATTAGGGAGTAAAGCTGTAAAATCCTTATATCAATTTTGTGCTGTGCTTGTTCCGTGCAATCTTCAACATAGGTGAAACCATTTTTTTCCACAAGATATTAAATGGTAGTTTTTGTGACATTTTGACTCAATAAAATGCGACGGCATTGTTTTATAGTAGATAGAATCAGCTAGACTACGTGTGAATTAGGCATCCGGTTATGTCCTTTTTATACGATCATTCCTGCACTGTCCATATTATTTTAAAAATGCAATATATATACTTTTATCCCTTAAAAAAATACCATCCAGATAAAAACAACCCATCAATAACTTACGATGGGAAAAGAGTATTTTCTAACATGTCCGTCAGATGCATCGTGCCACTTTCTACAAACGTAGATGCAAGTCAAACGTTGAACTGTGAATGTGCATGAATGGCGCCTTCTGGTTTAGGCAAAGCGTTTGATACTTACGACCGACCAATTTGTACGATAAATACACATTTCCCATCGGCTTAATCACCATTATGACTAAGCTGCAATTCTTTTCACCCCATTCTTTAAATATATTACATAGCGAATGTACATAATCAAAATGGCGGCGCACACTAGCGACGTACCCCGCCTGGAAATCAACGGGCTTTTGTTCCCACATCTGCAGGTCAGATAATCACTTCCGGTGTCGGCATCTGAGGCCGGTTGCTTTGATGTTTATTTTTATTGGATAATATTGAACTCCGATATTTCCAAACTTTAAATATTAACCAATGAACCTTGACACGTTGATATTGACGATAACTTATCACTACATCAGGCCCCAGTGATGTTCCATACGGTGTTGCATTGTATTAGTTTTGTTAAGTGTATAAAATTGTACTTGACTGAAGTCTACAGTTCAGCGCAACTGACGACGAATTTTCACTGACAAGGTACGTCCTAGGGGCGTAAAGCATACGGTTTGTTTGCTGTGGATGAAAAACATAACGAAATTGTTAAACAATGAAAAATTATATTTAATAATATTTTAGAGGGATGGCTGATACATTATACCCTATATTTTGTTATATTTGATTAGATAAAAGTGAAACGATATAAAATAGATTTCACTAGATATCAAAATATATTATAACGTATTTAATGTGTTTATCAAAAAACAAAAACAAAAACCAATACCGACACTTTAGTTTTCGCAAACCGGAAGTGGTATCGCTAATAACGATAAGGGGTTGAGAACGAAGAACAAAATTGGCCTCGGTCGGTCAACATTTTTTTGAAATGTTCCACCAAATAAAATTAAAAATTAAAACATTTGAAAACAAAAGTCAGGGACTATAATTCTATCATAATTCTGTCACAGAAATTTCTTGAGACACTTTTTCTTAAAAATGTTGCTTAAAATCTAAAATGGGTTGCCAAATTCAGCAGTCATGATACATAGAAAATGGGCAAAATACCCCAATTTAAAAGAGTTGTCTGACCATGAAGGAGAAGAGTCTCCAAAACACTTTTTAATTCATATGAAAGGTTAGACATGTATTAACAAATGGTGTGAGTATAAATTTGGAGATTTTATATTGCCAAGGTCAAAGGTCACGAAGAATGTTGGTGTTTTTCGATATTTTCTGTCTGGAGCCTACTTTAGACGCTTGCCAACCATAAATTAAATGAGTCAGGGTTCTATCCTGGCTTGTGGGTAACAACATGTGACTATACAATACACATATGCAGCTTTTTGTGACTATCAACCATGATTGTGGGTGGTCTTAAAATGGAAATTAATTTGTTCGACGGACTAAATTGGTGTTTTGAGATGCCTGTAGAGAGAAAGGGGGATAAGATACACTTGTTTTGAGGCAATTTTTGGGTTATTTGGGTTATAGTCACCCTAAGGACCAATTTCCAGCTTTTTTGTAGCTTATTTTAAAGGTCCTCTAATAGGCAATTATGAACACAAAATATTCAATGCCGCGAATCGCGTCACTTGAAGTGGGTGTACCCTCCAAACTTTGAAGACCCATAATTCCGAAACAACTTGGATGTGGAATTTTATATTTTGCATGTGTTCATTATACCTATAGATGTACATTGGAAATGAATTACAGCCTAATCTGAGAGGTGACCCGTACCACCATTGGTTGATTTGACACGAAATGACCCATAAGGGATTCTTTTGAAACTTTATCTCATAACCTTGAGATATAGTATACAGCGTGTTATCATGGTTATTGGGCTCAAAAAGCGGAGAGCTAATAACTTTTGAAGTGAAGGCAAACCGCTTTTATATGTAGGAATCAGGATATTATACCTAAGGTAGATCTGTGAGATTTTGAGACAAATGGTAAAAAAATGCCTATATTTGTTAGTTTTGCTAAAAATGGCTATATTGTAAATTGACAAAAATATGAAGGTTATTATTTTTGACTGATATTGAGCTTCATGGTTATATTAATCAAAATCTCCACACAAAAATAACCTTTGACCTGTAAAATGTAAGGCCCGAACAGCAAATGCATTGCATGGGTGTTATTTCCAAAGACTGATGGGGGCAGCAGTTTCTGACATGCCTCACTTCAACAAGTTGTATCTTATAATGCGCGGGGCCGGAGTTGGATTTACATGGAATTAAGACAGTGAAAGGACACTTAAATACACTATTATGCTATAAAATATCAATAAGAAATTCACATTATTTACCAATTTATCACACTTTTCAGAATGAATCAATGAAAAAATGCAATGTTTAAAAGATGAGATGGATTAGTGGCACATGCAATTTCATTCCAAGCAATTTATTAGCAATTCTTAACGTCTAAAGAGCTATAGGTTTTGTGATATTCCATTGGTTCTCACAAATTCAATGATTGCGATATAGGGCATACAGAACGGACAGTGGTTCTCACAAATTCACTGATTGCGATATAGGGCATACAGAACGGACAGTGGGAAATTATAATTGCCAAGTGCGGTTATCATGGGTGCTTCCTAAGAAAATGTATTTAGTAATACGAATGTGAAATGTCTGACAAAAAAAAATTATTACGTGCGTTAACATGTTCCAAATAGAGAAAATCTAAATCTACAACCACATTTCACGGAAAAGCGGCATCGTCGTTTACAATTCAACGAAATAAGTATTCTTTCGGCACGCGTCCTACTAATATGCTGTATTTCTCTGCGTGGTTAAATTGCGCTAAATGTATAGGGCTACCTGCCAAATATATGGAATGTTGGATGAGTTAACGGTCTAAACAGAAGACAAGTTTGCTATTAGGTTTCGGATAATAAAGGATCTTAAAAGCAATGGACGCCCGCCGTATGAGGTTGAACATTCATCATCCCAATACAGTAAAACTTACGTCCATGATGCGCATGACGTAAACTCTTCCTCACGGATCTGATTGGTTACCGGTATTTTGTGAAGCATGCGCAAGCGCAACGAGGCTAACGAGCTGATCATAAATGCGCCCGCGTGAGTCTGACTATGGCCAGGATATGTCGTGGGTCCATTGACCGCTTTCAGTAATGGTTTATAGTGTTAGCAGCATATAAGTGGCAAGTAAGGACGCCATACAACAATCTTAGTCAGGAAATGATAAGACAAAGTTCATTCATTGACCTTATCCCTAATATGGTGATGTCACCGAAATATATAAGATGAAGTCATCTCCGAGAAGATATACTAGTGGTCACTTAATTCAAATACATCTTCCGGTGATTGTATCTCACTCCTTTTTTCGGGTATATCTTCTCGTAGATGAGTTCACCTTCTTAAAATCAAATTACATCCTCATCATCACTGTGCGATTGTCGTACGAAATCCTTACTAAAGTGGCATTAAAGCAGATGCAAAAATGTTTCTACTCTATAATGGACACTAACCTTCTACTGACCTTCAGAGCTTGTTGGTAGCCCTCTCGCTTCCTTCAGTGTGTCCAGCTCGCCCTTCATGTCTGTTACTTCTTGTTCCAATTTCTGGACTTTTTTGTATAAATCTAGGCGTGATGACAACTGATTTTTCTCTTGTGTGAGTTCCTTCTGTCTCTTGTTTAGTTCTTGTTCAATTTCCTGGTCTGTTGGTGGGGGCTTTTCTGGTTCTGCTGCTGGTTCTAAAACAACAAAGAATGCATATGGATGCGATAATTATTAGTGAAATGTGCGATACAGTCAGTTGGGGTGGGTACGTAACAATTTCTTTCAAGTATCGAGCATTTCAAAATGAGAAATAGCTATTAATTAACACCTGATTCTCGGAAGCAAACGCAACATGAATTGTGTATGTTTATATCGTTCTTTTTTAGCCAATCTATATCTTTTGAAATACCATAATTATCAGGTCGTCTTTCTGTATGATATAAGCCTATTCACTGGTCGCATCCATAGGTGGATCGGAAATTTAGTAATGTACATGGATGATTCAATATTAGCTGACGGGTATCTACGGAGTACATCGGACATGCAGACTGACTTAGACAAATTCTATCGACGGTCATGAAAGTCATTATAATCAAGGTTGGCAATGGTGCGTTGATGGAACGTTCAAATCGCATTGGACGATTCTATCAATTCGTCAATGTTTCGAGAAAAATTAAAGATTTCTAATTCAGTTGAAGCAAACTCCACAGGTAAACTTAATAATAGGTGTGTGTTTTTCTTTTTTCATTTCGACGGAAATGGATTCTTTTACCTAGCTTTGAATAGTTGTGTGGATATATTTTGATGTCATGACAATACATGACATACCATAACATGACATGACATGTGACATGTCATGACATGACATGACATGGCATGACATGACATGACATGGCATGACATGACATGGCATGGCATGACATGACATGACATGACATGGCATGGCATGACATGGCATGGCATGACATGACATGGCATGACATGACATGGCATGACATGACATGACATGGCATGACATGACATGACATGGCATGACATGACATGACATGGCATGACATGACATGACATGGCATGACATGACATGACATGGCATGACATGACATGACATGGCATGACATGACACGGCATGACATGACATGATATGATATGATATTGACTATGATATGATATGATATGATATGATATGATATGATATGATATGATATGATATGATATGATATGATATGATATGATATGATATAATATTTTGTAATTATGATATCATATCATAAGTTATCATATCATACGATATCTTATGATATATGATATCATATGATATATGATATCATATGATATGTTATCATAAGATATCATATGATAGATCATTTTTTCAAACAAGGTTTACGGCTTGATTATAATGTTTACCTGTTTGTGGAGCTTGCTCTTGTCCTTCTGCTGTTTCTGAATATGACACAGCAAAGACAGAAATATTAAAGACTTTAATTGATTTTCTTAATTGCGTAGTTCTTTATTCAACATATTTATTTTTGATCTGGTATTTAAATATGGTAATCATTTGTTATGTGTAGGGTTGAGTTATAGGGCATAATTATTCATTTCGTATTAACACTTTCCACGCGGTTAAAGTTTTACCATATACAAAATATATTTTTCATAAATCTTTCCCACTTTCAAAGTCTATCTGAAAAGTTACAGAACCAATACTAGGCATGGTTGTATGTACTTCTTTTAACGCATTTCTCGTGGTGATTCCACATATGGGGATGAAATTCAATAACCATTTTGTGAACTCTTGAAACTCATCTGGAGACGACTATCGCGTGGAAAGCGTTAAACTATATCAGGTTCAATATTGTGATATAAGTGTAGGGTCTATGCAAATTATAACTAGGTATACGATGCTTTTTATCTCACGTATATATATATATATATATTTATGCATCGGCATTACAGAAGCATTTAAATAATGTTGAAAGTGGTCGATATTCCTTTTGCTTATGCAGTGTACTGAACAAAATAGTGAATGTGTAAACATACAATGTACATATCTATGGTTATTGGGATGTCAAATCCCGTTTTAGAGCATCTAGTTTGAAAAATCAACTATCTCAAGTATTTCGGGATTTCCCTATTATAAAGCTATTTATTTGTTTTAACTAATTTTGCTATCGAATTAAAAAGCTACGAACGTCAAGATATCGACTCATTGTCTGGTAGTCCTGACTGTCATCTTGTAATTGATAGTCGTCTTGGATAAATTGTACACGTTTTTTTGAAATTGTTATACCCATGAAGTCTATGTGATCTGCTTAACACGACTATAACAAGTCGTCAGGACAGTTATAAATACAGAAGCAATTCAATTTTATATTGAGTAGGCCTACAATTCAAAAAATATTAAAAACATTATCGTGGTTTTTATTTTGTCTATCTTAGATGTTCTGCACTCTAAAAGCCATTAAGTGCCCTATCCTTAACCGTAATTCACCCTAAACCTATAACTGAATCATTAGGGTCATCAAAGACAAAGTGTTTGGTTCAGACCATATGGAAATCACCATTTTGTAGTAAAGCAGTATTTGACACAGTGACAGGGACAAGAGGGCCAGTCACAATGAGCAAATATTACGATTTCTTTACGTTTACAGTTTTTATAAATAGCTTAAATTAAACCCCAATGGACTTCGGTCCCCAAAGCCGACCTATTATGCAGTGTATTATGTGTTGAAATATTCCTATGGTAATTCCTATCATAATTCATCCGTCTTATGCGACTTATACTTCGTTTATTATCTAACTCTGTGCAGCAAAGCTACCACATGTGAACCGCATATTGTGAAGCGCAATATTGCTTCGCGCTGGCGCAAGTACCCACGCAACGCAATCAAAGGCGAAGCCCGTCACTTGCTATACGTCATCACTGGAATACGTTCTGACATCACTGCACAGAGTACTAATATGAATGAAGTATAGAATGCCATACCTTCTCCCTCTCCATTCTCCGCTGCTCCTGCTGCTGATGCTGCTGCACCTGGTGGTGCGCCTCCCCTCTTTGACCACGGCCATTTGCGTTGTTTCTTTCCTCCTTTTCCTTTATCTTCACCTTCTCCCCCTTCTCCCGCGGCACCCTCTTCACCCTCAGCGGCTGCCTCTTCTCCCTCTCCTTCCTTTTTCTCGGAGCTCTCTCCCTCCTCTTTCGCCCTGTTTCGTAATAATAATAACGCTATTTGTAAATCAAATGAATTAAATTAATCCTAAAAGGAAATAAACCCGAAGGGGAAATAAGAGCAATAGAAATAGTCTGAGCACAATATTATGTTACTAATTAATAGCAGATTTCCTTCAACGACCAAATAAAGGGAATATTACTACAAATCAAGATATTTTTGATAATGCAAGAATAAAGTCAACCGAAAATACTTTACCAGGCTGCTGTCAATTTATGAGAACTGCCGCTAAGTGGGTTGTGGCGTGTCGTTCCCCAAACCGGGGCCGGGCGACAAAAAAAGAGCATAACCGACAGTGCCAATCTCAGCTGACACGACTCAATGTTGGATGTGGCTATATCAGCCACACCCCCCCCCCCCCCCCCCCCCGCCCCCTCCCTCTTGCTATGCCAGTGATAACAAAAACCATATAACTGTATTATAATAGGCCCTATAACCATAGAAAATAAAAATTGCCCGTAACACTTTGCGCTATAACTGTCTTATAATTAATAGGTCTTTTATATAACCATAGTTGATTAAAATTGACCGTAACACTTGGCACAACTTATTAGCATTTGACTTACAATACTTTGTATAAACCAAAAATAACTGACTAAGCTTAACGACGCAGTCCACACCAGAGACAATCTTGGAAGTATTAACTTTGACATATTAAGTAAATCGCACGGATATCCCTTTATGACTTTGTGCTTTAATTCGGCGCCTAGGGATCTAACTATTGATATTTATAGACCGGTTGTCCTTAAACCCTTGCGTCAGTAAGGGTATATGGGCAACAAATTCAGAAAAAATCTTATAATTTGTGCGCAAGATGAACGGCTGTCTTCTATAGAGGTTATTCTCATAAAGGTTGTTCATTTATTTTTTACTTGATGCCATTTCGTTTGTTTATACGATCAGGATCTTGGATCTTCTAGTCGAAGAAACTAGAATTGATTTTAATGTCAAGAAAGTCGATATGTTTAATTGATAACAATTCTTGGACAAATAATCACAATTTCGCGCGGTGTCTTATTTATACTGATGTTCTGTTTCAAATTGTATATTTATTAATACGTGGCTTAAAAATATGCCGAGTTTGTGATTATTTTATTACTAATAACATCTACCTGAAATTATTATTTAAACAAATTATGAATTTCCATTCGATATTGAAATATCCGTTGCACATTGTGATATAATCCTATCCAATCAAAGGTAAAATCCAGGGGTCAAACCTGAACCATTACTTCCGGTGTATAATTGTCGAAGGGTGTTTGTCCTTTGCTCGGGGTCCTTTGATTTGTACTATTCACATGTTAACATGTACACATAATATACATGCATCATTCATAAGTAAGTTTTGGATGTGACTAATCATCGGGTAATCATTGCAATAAGTTAATAATATAATGAAACGGAAAAATAAATATATAGAAACACGCACTAGGCTTCCTTTAATATCATAAGGCTTTTGAATATATTATCTTCTACATGTATGTCCCTATATTATTGATTACAAATCATAAATTGATCATGTTGTTATTTTTTATGACCATAATTTGCCGATACAGTGATTTATTTGGGTGTATTTCGAGAGCAACAATACTTTATACTCAATAATTCGCAAAATATTACGGAAACCGTAATTACCAGTAGTCTATAATGGCTATTGTCTTGCTGACAGGTTTGACCTTTAATTCCCCTTTTCCATTTTTTTACCACAAAGTTTAAAGTCTCACCTATGGAATAATTGGTCGTTAAAACTAAAAACTACAACACTCGGTAGTGTAACCATGGTATAACTAAGTTATACGTGATATTACAGCAATGGACAGCTCCATTTCCGGGGGGGGGGGGGGGGGGGGGGGGGGGGGGGGGGGAGGGGGCAGTCGGTATAATGTCGTAATCATCTGCGTGAACGAAAACTCGGATTAAGGGTACTTTTTCGACCACTTTTTCAGGATTTACGAAGATTTAATTCAGTATAATTTAATGATTTTCAATTTCAATCAGGGCGTTAGTACTATTTCATAAAGGTCAAAGATTAATCTTCAGTTTGTAAGTTAAGAAGAGGTATCCTCTTAGATTCTTCTTAAAGGCATATTATGTGATCTTTTCCAGAGAGCGCCTTCTATTCATTATATTTTTTAGAAAGTAGATTTTCTTGCAGATTTACATTTCTGATCATAAATCATACATACATTCCAAGTTACAGAGCGATACGATTCCTAATTACCTCAAAATCATGGTTTAGAGTGAATTTAGAGTGAAAATAATAAACTGTCGGATTATCCGACAGTTTATTTTCACTCTAAAATCATGATTTTGAAGTAATTAAGAATCGTATCGCCCTGTAACTTGGAATGTATGTACGATTTATGATCAGAAATGTAAATCTGCAAGAAAATCTTCTTTCAATTTTTTTTTCGATGTTGAGGGCGGTCCCTGGAAAGATAATATACCTTTAAGTTAAGAATAAAAACTCTTCTTAGGATATTCTTCTTATAGTTGTTTATAGAAGATAAGAATCGCCTTAATTTAAGAAGTGTTCAGGACTTAAAAAGAACTGTCAGGATTTACGAACATTTAATTCTTCTTAAATCTAACTTAAGAAGATTATAAAAGTTTATAAAATAGGCCCAGGACTACTTATTAGTTAGCCCAACATGACCTCGAGGCTCCCAATATACTTTCATAGGAGCGTATGCTTTCTGAATCAGGTTAAAACCCGCCCTCTACACTACATAATCCTGGTATCACGTGACTACAGTAATAGATAATAGTAGATACTTACTCTTCCTTCTTCTCCTCTGTCTTGGTATCCTTCTGTTCCTCTGCTGCTGCTGCTTCTTCCTTCGTCATGTTGACTTAGTGTTACAATTCAATAGTACCTAGGTTTTATGTAATAAAGAAATACATTGATTGATATCCTGACCAATAGGCATATTCGTGTTTATTGATTGGTTAAAAGGACACTATAAACCAAACATATATAGATACAATTAATATTTATAAACACAAGTAAATACACAAATACAAACAAAATTAAAAGCAAAGAAAATCTGCAAAATTATGTATTCATCTATGTATCCAGCTACCTATCTATCTATTTTTATTGATTTATTCATGCATTTCTTATTTATCTATCTACTAGTATCTGCAAGTCTTTAGACATTTATCTTTATTTAAATGTTGATAGTTATATATCATTTACTTATTCGTATATCTAGCTTTCTGATTTCATTAAGTTCTTCACAGCTCATTTTAGAAGCTAAATGAAACTAGCAATCATATAGCACGCTATGGCCACAAGGGCAAAACGTAAGTTATTGCAAGGAATCACTGTAATACTAATAGACAGTTTAGGCAAATACCACTTTTATCCATGAAACTTGATGAGCATACGATGCATTATCCATGATATTCCATTAATCCTTCAATATGATCCATCCGTTTATGTCGTAACGATGGTGATTCTATGGATACATAGACGGTTGCCATGGCTATGTGCATACTTATGCTTAATAATATTATGAACGCTTTTGGGCAAGATAATGTCATCGTCGCATTTGACAGAAGTAAATTTCAGGAAGTTCATGAGATACTGCATGTAGCTCCAAGATGCTTACCAAATATGAACATGTTCTATGCATCGGATTTATATTAAAGTTAAACACAGCTAGTTGATACTATCTCTGATACAGATACTGTAACCGGGGGGGGGGGGGGGGGGGGAGGGGTCATAATTGGATACTATCACATCAAATCAAATCAATTCAATTCAAATCAAATCGAATCATAATTATCTTCCATAAAATAACAATACATCAAATAACGTCAAAAGTATACAAAATCTTTTGGAGCTTCATTTGTTGGGTGAAATGAAAACATTTGGGCATAGGTCCGCGCAATTTAGTTTCGATCATGTTAATAACGTGATTTGTTTACCGGGATAAAAAGGGAGGAGTGGAAGGGAAGAGCGCCATTTTATAGGTGACCCATTTGTTTCTCTTGTCAACCCTTTTACAATTTAGCGGACCGCCCCCCTCCCCCGCCCCCTCTCGTTCAAAACGGATTGACGATCATGAGCATGATGAGTAACCAGTATCTGTATCAGAGTTAGTATTAGTATCAATATCGATATTAGTATTTTATGCAATAAGGTTAACTAAGCTCTTAATCAAAGTATATAGAACCCATCGGGATAGAGCCACCTGTGTTCAGGCGCGGACTGAGTTCATGAAACGCAACACATTTATGGCAACATGACTCAACCGGAATTTTGCAAGCTGTTTTCTCTGCGGTCCCTGGGATAGTGTATTGTGAATACAAGTCTTTATGGATATCTTAGAAGTGGGCGGGGTAAATTGAATAAAGTATATTATGATGTTGTTGTTTACAAACTTATACAAGACTCTTTTTGGTGGTATTCTTTAAGTATTATTAAATAATTAAAACATATACGACTTTCTTTTATTTTGTACTCTTTTTTGACAGTTGACCTATTTTGAACCCGAAATCCATCTACAAGAATAGATCTCGGCCTATTTATAACCATTTCCTTTGCTCCCTTAAAATTACATGCATCTATTATTATTAATGCTATAAGTACAGGATGTCTATAACATGAATTAACATTTTATGAATTGCAATTATCCCCATATATAACCCATTCACCCATTGATTTGGGCATACAAACATGATCAGCTCATACAACATTTGATTTACAACAAATCTGTCAGCCATTTGATCATAATTTTTATAAAAAATACTCTGAAACTATATACACGTGTACGCTTACATAAATTTAACTTGTTCTGAAAAATATCATAATCTGGGTTTATTTTGGTATATGTAATTAATCATCGCGAATCTATTATTTAGGCCTAGACATTTATCGACGCAACGTTGCCCTAACGGCCACACCTTGAACATGGGATTGAGCATGCGCACTCCAATCCAGATGCCAGTCGATAGGATGACATTGCGAAAGTTTAACGTTTAATTACATAATTATATCATGACCCGAAAGTGTCAAAAGGACGATCGCCATTTTACTTTTAGGATAATTCAAAATTAATACTACACACAAAAGGCCTGCTTAGAATATAACTTCTATGTTGAATCGTTAGGAGCTGTTAGGAAATATCAGTTTAATTTTAAAATGTATGTTCCTTTGTAACGGTTTTGTAGGCTACAAAGCAATCAATTAGCACGACATGCCCACAAGGGCAGACAGAACACGGCCAGATAACAATCGCGCATCGTTGAGCGGAAAAGAAAGTTATTGCAAATAATCACGTACAAAATCGTAATGGACAATATCCGATTCGATATAATTACTATTATATTACAAATGGCATGATAGTTGAAAATATAGCTTGGGCCTATAGCTGCGATAATATTACATGACTGTATCTACATAAATCTTAATAAAGGTTTTAAAAAAATAATATATACCAATTTTTTGCAAATCTATAGGTGAATATTTTAAAATACGAAATGGATGTTTCAATTGGAAGACACTTAAGTTTGAAATCAAAATGATAAATAATATAGAAAACAGGTATCCATAAAATTTGCCGTGAGATTCTTTACACTAAATTGGTTTAAATTTTACAATTATTACATAACAATAAAATAAAATAATAATTAACTTACCTAGAAAATATATATCCGCGCTGAGGTGAGCGCTTTTGAATCCGTAATGACTGATCCACAATAATAAACACAAATAGTTGACAAAGAAAGTCCCTCCCTCGGTTACTGCAGCGTTGTATTAGAGCTCCCGATCACTTATGGGGAAATACGCTATATGAATACAGCTTTTATATGAATAAGCAATACACCGCGCCCATAAGGAAGCTTCTTATTAAGCCCAGATCGGTACGCTTCCTTTAAGACTGCTTTGAAGAACACGGTCTAAATTTGAGTCATTTATATATACCTAAAAGGCCCCAACCCAGTTGATTTAGGTATCAACCATAAGTTTTTGTTTTTAAAAGTGTGATAACTGTTTATATTTAGACTTTCTCAACACAACGGAATTAGATCTACAAATGTATGTTCTATTTCGGGTGTAAGTCCGATTGCCATTTTTAAATACATTGAAACCTAAATTAGAATTTGAAGCCCTTAGTTAATGGCAATCGTCAATTCGTTCAATCCAATTATATACTATAGGGCCTAAACAAAAAACAAAATTGCTGTTCAACTGTATGTCCCATAATTTTGAATTTAAAAACAATATTATCATTTGAAGTTTGATTTCTTTTTGAACAAATCGAATAAAACGTGAATTGGATTTGTTCAAAAATAAAATCAAACCTCAGATGTTCAGTAACAACCCAGATGAACTTATTCAAAGAATATTATCATTTATTTTTTGAGATGCGATTATTATACATAAATAGGCTACTCATTTATTTTCTAATCAATTATTTTCTGAAGCATACGTAAACAACCCGATACAATTATCCACTATATCCATTGCATTCAAAAATGTCCCACCGAAAGATATGCCTATCGCAAAAACATTTCCGTCAATTTTATTTTTATATCTAGTATTTTGGGCAAACGCGTACAAATCAGTTTCGTTTTGGAATAACTAACAGCGTATTGAACCCCTTATGTTTACATCATGATTTCAGAAATGTTTTGTATTGTAAAGGTTATCTACGGAAGCACTGAAGGGACATGACGAGTTGACGAGATGATAAGTTGATGCAATAGTTTCGTGATAATTATCAACATAATTTTAACTTGATGCGATAATTAACGCGATAATTGACAACATAATTTTAAGTTGACGCGATAATTTCGTGTTGGCGACATAATTTTTAAGTTGATGCGATAGTTTTGTGATAATTGATGACATAAGTTTAAGTTAATGCAATAGTTTTGTGATAATTGGCGACATAATTTTAAGTTGACGCGATAACTTTGTGTTGGCGACATAATTTTAAGTTGATGCAATAGTTTTGTGATAATTGACGACATACATTTACGTTGACGCGATAGTTTTGTGTTACTTGACGACATAAATTTAAGTTGATGGAATAGTTTTGAGTTACTTGACAACATAAATTTAAGTTGATGCCATAATTTCGTGTTGGCGACATAATTTTAAGTTGATGCAATAGTTTTGTAATAATTGACGACATAAGTTTAAGTTGATGCCATAGTTGTGTGATAAATGACAACATAAGTTTTAGTTGATGCAATAGTTTTGTGATAATTGATGACATACATTTACGTTGACGCAAAACATTTACGTTGACGAGTTGACGAGTTGACGAGTTGACGAGTTGACGAGTTGACGAGTTGACGAGTTGACGAGTTGACGAGTTGACGAGTTGACGAGTTGACGAGTTGACGAGTTGACGAGTTGACGAGTTGACGAGTTGACGAGTTGACGAGTTGACGAGTTGACGAGTTGACGAGTTGACGAGTTGACGAGTTGACGAGTTATTCCGGGCTGTTCCTAACGGAGATGCAGACTACGTGCTGTTTTTAGCATCGTTCGTTTTGCGCGCCATGCGACAGGTAGCGACGAAGTGTTTTTTTGCGTATTGAACATGAAAAACAGACATGTTCGGAAATGCAATAATAGTGAATTGAACATGCATGTGACCTAACATAGTATACAGGAAGTGGTGCTGCGCGCTGACTTCTGGGGAGTTCTGTGGACATGTGGGTTACGCTCAGATAATGCCGGATATGAGGCAGCCGGGCAGATTGCGGGAGAATTGAAAAGTACTAAAATAGTAGTAGTATGGGTCCATTGTAAATATTAAACCATAGATCGTCAATGATTAAACTCATTCGGGTACAATGAAAAACAAAATCTATGCGGGCCAGTTTAACATCTTTTTATAGTGGGTTTGAATAAAATACCACCAAAATCCTATCGTGCAATCACTCGTTGCAGACCTTCAGACCATGTTTAGACTATTCATTTAGGAAACCGGGCGGCGAAGTTATTTTTTTCGTATATGATCCTATAGTGATACCAGTTGATTTGTTCAAAAAATCATTTTATTCAGTGAATTTTGCTTTATTCCGTATTAAAACGGAATAAAGTGAATTTCACTAGTATAGCTAGGATCATGTAGGCCTACGAAACAAATAATCGCCGGGTGACCCAATGATTTTTACCGGGAAGGTGCATTTATTTTTAGCTATTTGGGCAAATGGGCATTGTAACTTATGTTCTAAAATTAGAACCATTGCAGTTATGCAACTCAAACTTTGGAATGTGACAATTTTAAGGATGACCGTTCATGTAAAATAGAAAACATCAAGTTGAAAATCGGGCCAGAAATCAGAACATCTACTCTTAATGTAAGCGAGTGGAAAGAGTCGAAATTCACTCGAAAAGGAAGGGAATGAAACGCAGGATAACCCATTTTACATGAACATCCACTTTAAAATGAGTGTGAAAGTTAATTTTTCACTCTCAATAGAATGGAACATTGTCATAATCCCCTTTTACTCCTAGTGTTTTTCCACTCAAAAACGTGTTTAACTCGGGGTTTAACTCCTTGAAAGAGTGGAAAACCACCCTTTTACCTTTAATTGGAAGCCGCTTCAAACATAAATTAAATCAGAATAAAGACATGGTATAAAATTCAAACGTTGTGTTTTGGTTTAATATGAGTTCCAATGAGGAATATAAAAATGTTAAATTGCAGAGTGTTCCTCTCCGAGTTTCACTAGTAAGTTGGAGGTAAATGTTTGGACTCGTGTGTTTTGCCAGTAGTCTATTGTTCATGATAGCTATATTCACATGAAAGAACATTAGAATATTGCAATTTGAAATAAACAAAATAATAACAAACACTTTAGTCAATTCATTTTCTTGAACATGAATAGGCTATACTACCGGTACATAAAATACCATAGGCCTATACTACAAATCGATGATGTTGGCAAAATCCCCCTATTCAGTTAAAATTCAATAATATAGGCCTATATGGAAATTCGTCGCTGTTCATATAACGACATAATATCATACAAAAACATAATTTTGTTTGAAAATGTTCCAATTTTTTGAAGACTCATTTTTAGGACTAGGGCCTACATCAAAATGTCACTATGCATTATAGTTATTAATGTTCTTTGACAATTTAACAGTCACTATGGGACGCCCGTTCTTCGAACGGGCTCCTGCTAGTTAAGGGAAGCACCATTATATATCCAGGGGGCGGGGGGGGGGGGGGGTGGAAGTTTTCAACAACAAAAAGTTCTCCCCACCCCCCCCCCCGAAATATTGGGGGGAAAATTCCACCTAAAAGAAGGAAGAAAAACAAAATTCCCCCTTTGCAACCAAAAAAGAGAGAGAGAGAAAGAACCCCCCCCCCTCCCCCCCCCCCCTCCCCCCCCCTCCACACCAACAGAGAGAGAGAAAAAAAAAATTCCCCTTGGCAACCAAAAAGAAAAACAGTATTAAAACCCCCAAAGATACCATTGCCGAGTTTTTACTGAGTGGTGGACGTGGGTAAGGGAGCAAGCAACTAATTCACTTGATCCCCATCGGCTTTACACACAACCGTTTATTTCAAAAATCCGTGGATCAATTTTTAGCAAATTTTGCAATCGTATGCCATCAATGCCTTTTTATATATAACATATCTGAATATCAAGGCAAGTTTACCGATTACATTTTTCAGTAAATGCCGCTGAATCGCCGACGAATTAATTTCTTCACCTAATTTCCAGTCCTCAGGCTGGGATGCACAGTGGCGGTAAATCGGTGGATAAAATTATAATACAGCTCAAATCATCCCGGTTTTTTTTGTGTGCGCCCTTTAAGAACGCATGTTTGTTCAAAATCATATAAATCTTATACCATTGTTTTCAGTGTTAAATTTTAGGTATAAATACAAAATCTTATAGAAAGTTTTAATATTCCGTCTTGGAGATGTGGTCATTTGAAACAGCGTATCGCCATATGTACATTTGTATTTTTCGCGTGTTTTTTTTAAAACTATCTCCATGCATACCAGTGGCGGATCCAGGATTAAAATTTACGGGGGGCTCCCAAAACCGGCAAAAAAATCGCAGGGTACAAGTGGCAAATGTACCGACGAACCTACGTATGTCTCTGAAAAAGGTAAAGTGGTACACAAAAAAGATATATTGTCAAATTTTACGGGGCGCGTACACAAAAAAGGTATATTGTAAAATTTTACGGGGGGCGCCCGCCCCCAAAGCCCCCCCCCCCCCCTGTATCCGCCACTGCATACGGCGTGCAAAATGTGCACATGAAGTGCTATCTTCACTAGATAACATACTGTATGCTGGTGCATTGGATGGCAAGTTTTGTGTTTTTATACTGTATGAAGTCATTGAAACTTTTAAAAAAATAAACAATATAAGACCCATTTTGCTCAAAGGATCAGCATTTTAAGTGATGAACTGGCGACATAATACAATTCACCCAAATCTAGTAAATGTCGATGCGACTGCATAATTATTCACGCTGCCGGCACCGATCTTTAATTTGAATTATCTGATAAAATATTCTAATCCTACTTGAATTTCCCAACGATATGGCGGAACGTGGTAGCGAAGAAAGTAGTAGCAGAGCAGGTAGTAGTAGTGCAGATGCAGCCGGAAATCAAGCGACCGGTAGTGTGGATGAGCATCACGAGGCTGATGCTGAGCCTGCTGTCGAGGTAAAGTTTGCCAAAGTTATTATTCTTTAACTTATTTAACTTTAAGTGTATAGTTTGTTCCTAATCGTCGCTATTCTTTCAAAACCTTGTATCTCCAGCCAGCCCTTCAGCATGTAAAAGTACATGAAGTACGGGTCAACCTCGCTAGTCATAACATTCCGTGCAGGTGTCCGAATTGTCCAGGGGAACAAAATTAAATTATGATCAGCGATTACGACTTTATAATTTATAATAGGATTAATTAATTATATTCTGTGCTAGACAATACAACAAAAAGAACAACTGTTTGAATATTTAAACAAGTCTGTTCAAATGTTTAAACAGAGTTTTTAAATATTTGTTAAACGGGTGACCTAAACAACTATGGTTGTTTGAAGTTTTAAACACATTTTAAAAATTATGTCGCCAACACGAAATTATCGCGTCAACTTAAAATTATGTTGTCAATTATCGCGTTAATTATCGCATCAAGTTAAAATTATGTTGATAATTATCACGAAACTATTGCATCAACTTATCATCTCGTCAACTCGTCATGTCCCTTCAGTGCTTCCGTAGTTATCATAGAAATTGGGTAAAAATCTTAGGAAATAAACACTGGTATGAACAAAATTTAAATTGCTCTAAATCAACTGGGAGCGGGTAATTTCAAGGAGAATAAAAAGTTTAAATTGCACTAAATCAACTAGGAGCGGGAATAATGATGGTACAAAGTACACAGATGAAAAAAATTCGCGCGCTACGCGCGCATGTCTTCCCAAAATACAATATTCTGGGGTACAAGCTTGTTTAGAGCCGAAATGTAGCTCAATCGTGCAAAAAGTAGGTGTAAAGTCGAAAATTTTCGCGCGCTACGCCCGCATTTCTTGACACTGGAATGGAGCCCACCCGTAAGGAGCCCCCATTTCAAATCACTGCCCCTTCTTCAAAGAATATTATCATTTATTTTTTGAGATGCGATTATTATACATAAATAGGCTACTCATTTATTTTCTAATCAATTATTTTCTGAAGCATACGTTAACAACCCGATACAATTATCCACTATATCCTTTGCATTCAAAAATTTCCCACCGAGTAATGCAAAGATATGCCTATCGCAAAAACATTTCCGTCAATTTTATTTCAATATCTAGTATTTTGGGCAAACGCGTACAAATCAGTTTCGGTTTGGAATAACTAACAGCCTATTGAACCCCTTATTTATGATTTCAGAAATGTTTTGTATCGTAAAGGTTATCATATATATAAATTGGGTAAAAATCTTAGGAAATAAACACTGGTATGAACAAAATTTAAATTGCTCTAGTCTAAATCAACTGGGAGCGGGTAATTTCAAGAAGAATATAAAGTTTAAATTGCACTAAATCAACTAGGAGCGGGTAGTTTTAAGGAGAATAAAATGTTTCTAAAACCAGTAAATCATATCAATCTTACTACTCACGTCTTTATGTTAATGTTTTATATCACTAAATGCACAGCAGAGGCGATCATTTGGATCAAATGGGTCAAACTAGTATTAATCAAGATTCAATTATGAATATGTATTTACATACTGCCACATTGTTCTCCGATTTGCCTTTCTAGTATGTTGACAACATATTTCCGGAACCAATACTACTAAACACATGCCGCATCCAGTGAACCAATGTATTTTTTTTAGTATTACATTTTGCACACAGGTTTTATTGAAATTTCCCTCCAACTCATTCCCGAACGTAAATTGAACACTTTACAATTATATTATAAATAAATATATAAATAAATACAAACAAACAACAAACAAAAATAAAACGTTAACAACAACAAAGAGAAAAAAGCTGCAGACAGATGTATGTGTGCACCCAGATAGCCAAACAGATAAACAAATAAACACATCTCATAAATAAAACAAAGAATAGTACACCATTTTATCCCATGCTTGATGAATGGCTGGGACATATAGTACACCATTTTATCCCATATTTGATGAACGTCTGGAACATATAGTAGGCCCTACTCCATTTTATCCCATACTTGATAAATGGCTGGGACATAATTATAGTACACCATTTTATCCCATGCTTGATGAATAGCTGGGACACAGTGGCGTAATCAGCGGGGGCAGGGGGCTGGAGCCCTCCCCCCACTTGGAACCCTTGCCCCCCCCCCCCGCTTGCCCCCCCCCCCCCCCCAAATGAATCATGGAATAATGATGGTACAAAGTACACAGATGACAATTTTTCGCGCGCTACGGTACAAGCTTGTTTAGAGCCGAAATGTAGCTCAATCGTGCAAAAAGTAGGTGTAAAGTCGAAAATTTTCGCACACAACGCGCGCATTTCTTGACGCTGGAATGAAGCCCACCCATTAGGAGCCCCCTATTTCAAGTCACTGCCCCTTCGTGCCCCCCCCCCCCCCCCCCCTAATGAAAAAGTGTAGTTACGCCACTGCTGGGACATATAGTACACCATTATATCCCATGCTTGATGAATGGATGGGACAAATAGTACACCATTTTATCCCATGCTTGATGAATGGCTGGGACAAATAGTACACCATTTTATCCCATGCTTGATGAATGGCTGGGACAAATAGTACACCATTTTATCCCATGCTTGATGAATGGCTGGGACATATAGTACACCATTATATCCCATACTTGATAAATGGCTGGGACAAATAGTACACCATTTTATCCCATGCTTGATGAATGGCTGGGACATATAGTACACCATTTTATCCCATACTTGATAAATGGCTGGGACATATAGTACACCATTATATCCCATGCTTGATGAATGGCTGGGACATATAGTACACCATTTTATCCCATGCTTGATGAATGGCTGGGACATATAGTACACCATTATATCCCATGCTTGATGAATGGCTGGGACATATAGTACACCATTATATCCCATACTTGATGAATGACTGGAACATATAGCACACCATGTTATCCCATGCTTGATGAATGGCTGGGACATATAGCCTTCACCGTTTTATCCCATACTTGATGAATGGCTGGAACATATAGTACACCATTTTATCCCATGCTTGATACATGGCTAAGACCTGAAGTACCCCATTTTTCATAACACATGACAAACAAATAACCAAACATACGTCAACCCAACATCAACTAGCAGCACTTACCCAAAGCTGACAAAAACAACAACAGCAACAGCACCATCATCAACAACAACAACAACAACAACAACAACAACAACAACAACAACAACAACAACAACAACAACAACAACAACAACAACAACAACAACAACAACAACAACAACAACAACAACAACAACAACAACAACAACAACAACAACAACAACAACAACAACAACAACAACAACAACAACAACAACAACAACAACAACAAAAATACAAAAATACAAACACTAGCAAACATAAACGAAGTTGATGTCTAACTCTTAATGGGCAATGCCAGTTGAATTCGATGTAAACAATCTTCTTGTGAATCAGCTCTTATATAAGATCACAACATTTCGAGATTGTTTCCGTCGTTTTATTACAAATGATCAATTATGCACACACTCCTTCCTTAGTAAGCACTGTATGTATTCAATGCTAATTGCATCATCTCGGCCATTTCATTTTTTAATATGCACATTATATAACCATTAGAAAATCAAACGATCTCTACAGATCAGGGGTCGCATTCTGACGCGTCTGCGCGTCCTAGACCTCTCACTTTCTATTAGTGACACGTCAGGTTTCAAATTGAAGGTTTGATTGAAATTTGACGATGTATGTAAATGGAAACCTTAAGAAATTCTGTAAATTACATGTCCATCCTTTGCTCACAATATAAATTCATTAAACTGTCCGTAAAAAAGTAAAATGTTCAAATACCCAAACTTCAGGACCCCTCAATTTCTTGGGGGACCCCTTAAATTTGTTTTTTGAAATCCTACGGGGTCCTGAAAAATGTCATGGGACCTCTCACATTTTTGAACCAGTGCTATCCCTGCTACAGATCAGTGACCGCACTACTGTGTATTAGACTTATTGTAGTCTGTAGTAGACAAGGGGCAGTCTCTACGTTATTTCCATTGGTCAAGGGGCAGTCCTTTGGAGGATCTTTTAGAACCAAATTTATATATAGTAGGCCAGTGGCAACCTACGGGTAGAGCTCCTTTCAGAGCCACCATCTCTGTTCAGTAGAAGCGGCAATCCATCTGAACTGCTCTTTTCAGAGCCACCAATTCTTTCACAGGTAGGAAAGGGCACCTACTCTCAAATCATCGGGCAAGGGGCAGCCCAAATGATGATAACAAGAGAAGTGGCAATCTCTATGTTTTGTTTAATATTATAATAATTTGGTCCTGAAGAAGTCAGAGCTAATCCTGACGAAAGCTTGACAGATTAAAACTTGTCCGACGGCGAACCCGTTAAACTTTTAACTTACATTAGAAAATCGTTAAAGAATTTCACTATTACAGGTTTCATTTATGAAACACGTAACATTGAAATCCTATGTTGACAAGTTAAATAAGAGGGGCCCAATGCATAATTAATAGATTTACACAAAGTAAAAGCAATGGTTATGCAATATTGAGTGTTCATAAATATTGTGGTGGGGCGGAGGGTGGAGGGGAAATAAGTTTTAAACTTAAACAAAGCGTGAGGGGTACGTGGGTAAAAACTCCAAATCCGAGTCCCCAATGATTGAGTCAAAGTCTAAGTCCATCGGACCTTTCCGAGTCATGAGTCCCAGTCCAGGAAAACATTGAATCGTATGAATCGCTCAAAGAAGATTTTTTGTGTCAGCATGCTTTATTCATATAGCACCACAACGGTGTCTACAGGAATCTCCCCCAAACAAACAGTGCAAAACTTGCGTTAAAGTGTGTAACAGCTGGAGATCGTCTGACTTCCACCTTCATAATACATGGTACAGCTAGGCATCTTGGCCACAGATATGAAGAGAAGTTGGATCTCAACTAAAATGTGTTAATCTATTCAACTATTTGGGCTAGCCAACCATAACATGAGTACCTTCAATGAAATTTTTCTACTATATCGCTTTTATATATGGTCATTTAGTTTAGTTTTATTTGGCATATCAAAACACAGAGATACAATACATCAGATCAAATATATAAATCTTAAAAAATTACAACAATTAACACAACATATTCATAAAAGAAAACATATAATGCCAAGGATAGCCCAAAGAAAGCTCTAAAAAGGGCTTATTTCCATTGGGGTCCTTAAATATTAAAACAGCACATTATAAAAACATCATATATATTTGCACACCAAATGATATTGCACTTTTTATGAAACAACTGCATATAAATATAGATAAGCTCACGGTGTTATAAGCTCGCCTCCTTTCGAGTTACACGCGGATTTTGGCTTTCGCGACATGATTTTAACTTTACACATTTATATTTGCTTGTATACCCCTGAGGTAGTAAAAGTTTACATTTTCTGAAGGGAAATTGCATGAGAAAACCAAATATGCCATTGACATGACTAAGTACGACTAAGGACTAAAATGGTATGATTCAAAATGTTCGGAAAATATCAGAATTTTTAATTTTTAATTTGAGATCCATATAATTTTTATAACTACCCCTATCATTATTTACTTTACATATTTGAATTCTTCATGAAATTACCCATCAGATGATATATAATTGTCAAAGGTTACTACGTCGGTAAGGTAATTATACCGGCTAGTGAATATCTCCAATTTTTATTTTATATATTTTTAGAATTTTCAGAAATATTTTTTAATGATGTACCCTTCCCAGATTTAAACTGAATTTTCCTCTAGTTCCAAGCTTTCCAAAAATGTATACTTTTGCTATCATAGGCTAAAAACTTTTTCTGTTATAGTCATTTGTATAAATCCGGTGAATTGAGGCTGATTATTCATGTTGACTGTGTAGCGAATAGGAAGACAGCTGATGATCATTGTCTTATCCATAATTAATTAGTTGTTACAAATAATTGACAAGTCTGTTGAACCACATACTTAAAGACTACCAAATATCCTTTAAAATGGGACCAGAATGGTGTTTGTAACATTAGGGGATGACTAGTTATGGTAAAAAGAACAAAGCATGGGATTATCCCCATTGAGTTTGTACAGGCGGCACCCCTTCCGGCACCACCCCTGGTCCCTAAACTTCAAACAGCTGTAGCTCCCCTTCTGTATTATCTATACCAATGCTATTTTGCAGGCAAAACGCTTGTTATTAGGGCTTTGAAATGATACCAAATTTGTTGATATAGTTTTTGTGTTTAGTGGTTTTAAAAATATTTAAGGAATATGACAGCATAAAACTAAAAAGTGCAACAGCACCACCCTATTGGGAGGCGAGTTCATAACGCGTGACCATATACAAGATCAAAGTAAAAGAGGGGCTACCATTTTTCGCTTTGTTCCGGAAGGAAGCAAATCGGCCCTTCTCCCTTGAAAAATATATCGCCGTAAAAATGGGAACATTGCGAGTTTTAACAAAAAAAATGGAATTCCCTGTTACCATTATGGGATGTGTAGTAATGTATCAGCAAAGGACCATGTAATAACATTTATTTAATGCTAATTATCGTCTGTATTGTACTTATAATATTACGAAGAAATGTTATATGAAATGTATATTATACTTTGTATTGAACATTTATTATGAAGATACTGTGGAAAAAGAATTTTTAAAAAAAATAAAAAAAATAAATGGGTTAATCAAAAAATAAAGGGTCTTTGAGAAAAGCGAGGAAAGAATGAATTAAAGTCACATCAATTGTTACATAAAGTCTTAACCAGTCTGCTCCGGGACGGCAGCGCGTTCGGCTTGAGGGCGTGCTATTTAGTGACGCACTGCCGTCAATTTTTACACGGCGGCATCAAGTGACGGGAGTCCGTCTTCCGCTGGGTGACAAATATAGGACGGAATTGGGAACGGGGCTTACAATAGAGGGCGGGCTTGGGAACGGGACTACGATTCCAAGGAAACGGCCTCCAGTCACAGTAATTTTCAAGAGTGAGCAAAATCCTATTTTGCCGATTTTCAACCATAAAATAAGTCTCTTGTCTCTAAGATAATGTTTAAAAAGATTGTCACTATAATATAATACTACAAGGAATATTTTAATCGTAAATAATTATCACACTTACCTTAAAAATTCATTAACATCTTAAACTTAATAGTAGGTTATACAGTCTGTATATACATTTTGAAGAAAATGTATGAAATGTCAGCCTTTAAAAGTATATACTATATGTTAATCATCATTAGACCATGACACCTTCAAATCTCTGCCAATCGTTGAACTCAGGAGAATTATAAGAACGGAAACCTTCCATAGGCGTACTCCCTGGTGCCATATCCGCTACCCCCTGAAAAGTGAAAAGGAATTTCCGACATATTGCATGCATGCAAGGGAATTTGAGTTTGGGAGTCTAATCCAGAGCGCCAATTTCCATGCTACATTGTACATGTGTGTCAGGTTGATAGAGTAATAGTAATTCCATTCTATTTGGGTGTGGATTTTTGATAGTACTCACTATTGTGAATACAAGTAAACATATCTAATTTATTTTTGCCTTCTATACACCTATAATACAAAACGTTCATTAAGTGGTGCGTTTGTGTTAACTATCTTGCATAGGCTACACCTAATACAAAACGTTCATGAACAGGTGCGTTTGTGTATAGCTAATTCTAAATTAATAATCAGTACGCCTACCAACAATCTGAGATACAATAATCTGGGTTTTTTTCCAGTATCTGACACCTAATTCATAAACATTGAAAATGGAAAAAAGTCATAGTTTTTCTACGGGATGTCATTGAGTTGTATGGTACACTGTGGGCTATTTAAATCATTCAGGCATGTATTGATGAATTGGGTTAATTTGATTTAGTCACTTAAAACATAATTTTAAAAGTATCTACTCAGTTTTCATTAATAAAAGATCACATTAGGTGGACATGGTGGAATAAATCTGCTAGCTTACTGTGTAGGCCTTTAGGTACAGATTATTGATGTTGAATTAGCTAACGTAAAAGCACTTGGCCAGGAACATTTTGTGTGTACGTATTCTAGTCTATCTACCATAGGCACCTCCTTTATTTCAGCGTCAATTGAACAATAAAAAGTCGAGGTTTTTTATAAGGATGTTGAAAGAGCTGAGCCATTTTGTAACCAGGCGCTACATATTCCTAGAATAGCAGGCGCTACACTTCAGTAGAATGCTTTAGATATTATTTAGAGACACCTCACCTTAGATTGAATGTCTGTATAAAAATGTAAAACAAATGAAGAATGAAATAATATGATGGACCTGATCAATATTTACTATTCATATAGCCACACGTGTACATATAGGTATCAGAGTCAAAGTGTTCCTGACCAGGTGCTCTTATGTTAGATCATGGCAGGTAATTCATGGTTAGATAAATCAAAATCAATAGGCCTAATCTGTAGCAAAAGTCTGAGATACCCTTTAAAGCGAGCAAATGTCTTCCCTGTAATTTGATACCTCATTCAAATTCACGGATTCAAATACCATTATATAGGCCTAAACCATTAAGGTCAGTCTGTCTCTGGGTAGTCGACTTTGTATACCTTGTATAATTTCACTGTCACACAATTGAACAACACCCTCTGATACTTTCCATCCGAGAACCGACCAAATACAAGGTCTACTGACATTGGATTAACCAAAGAACTGCGCTTTAAGCACACTAGGGATTACTAGGGACGATGCTTTTTAAGCGTCACGATAGTATCACACCACTTTATAACGCGCTAATATTGAATTTGCTGCCTGTACATCTAGAAACACGTGAAGGCGATATTTCTATGGCTGTGTAAGAGTTTCTAGTTATCGTAAAAAATGATCAAATTATTTGTCTCTGTTCGGACGTATAAAGGTTTTTATAACACGATATTGAAAGATAGGAAATAGCATGGAAAATAGTCACATATGCGGAAATGTAGCTGTATCTCTGAGGAAAATATTTTGGGCGAGGACCAATGTCAAAGATTACTCCTAAAGTGTGATTTTAGACCGAAACGGCGGCTATACAGTGCGAGAAAATCGACATTTTGAATTTATCAAAGTGAGCAAGATTCTTCTTTCTGCGAAGACGGTATATAAATATCCATATACTTCGTATTCATCGTGTCTGCCATTGGTCAATTTTGAACTCCAGGCGAACAAATTGCTCATTACGTATGCATCCATTTTTTGGATGCAGCATAGTGTATTAGTATACGGAGGTCGAAAGGTCACTCCAATGCAAGTAGACCGTGTATTGGTCTAGTGGCGTAGCCAGAGGGGGGCGATCGCCCCGCCCCCCCCCCCCCCAATATTGACATCGTGTCGGTCGAGATTGGCACTGTCGGTTCATTTGACCAGAGGAACCATGAATTATGATGGTCAAAAGTACACATATGAGAAAAAAATCGCGCGCTACGCGCGCATAACAATCACCTAAATGCAACATTCGTTGGTATAAGCATGTTTAGAGCAAAAATGTACCTCAATTGTCATCATAGCTTCCCAACCATCATGCTATTTACTAGGTATGTCAGGTTTTGGATAGTAGGATTTTGACTTCACAATTAAAACCAATGTCATACCGTTTCTCGTTTTCCTGCTATAAAGCTTTTAAAATAAGCAATTACATTTAATTGGTCCTCAGGCAGTAGTGCCTCATTGCTCCAAAATACTGACCAATCCCAGAGTATGTTAGTGAAGTGTGGCTGTTGTAGAATGACTAGAGGATGTAAACAAACCACCACTTTCATGCAGCCATGGAATGGAAGAAAATGCAAAATATAGGCAAACATGTGAGTTTTCAGGGTATTTAATAAAAGAGGTGCTACGTTGCATCTCATTGTACAGGTGAGAATAAAAAACTACTACAAAGTAGGTGTTGGTTTGAAGATGCACACAATTTTATTACGAGTTTTCAGGGCACGCATACAGTATCAAACATGTAAGAAGTCAATTTTAGAGCTAGAGGATGGATTTGTGATTGACAATTAATATAAATTCCCTCTTTGCCTCAAAATTGGTCATCCATTGTCAGCTTGGCTACTTTCCATTTTCCCCTCGTATGATTTCCCGTAATACATACCATTGTGGATATTGTTCCTAAATTACGAACAAATTGTTTAAGTATGGCATGCTATAGGTTGACATAGTGAATGTTTAAGAAAAGCTTCCATTTTCACTTTTCCCAAAAAATGCGATTTTATGTTTTTAAAAATCATTATTCCACGGAAATTAAACCATATTTAAAAATTCAGCTTTATATAAAATAATCGTTGTTATGTCTTATTTCGTTTTTGCGCAATTATATTAAATTTGGCCCCCGGTATGGGTATACACCGCGTGTGTAAATCGGTCGATGAAATTACAATTGTATGAGCTCAAATCACCCATTTTAAATGTCAGAACACATTTCAATCACCACATATAAATATAATTTTATATCATAAACCGTATATATTTCAGTGATTTCTTCAATTTTTTCCGCCAAATAGAAACTATTATCAAACTTCGCATATCCCCGTCCAATTTAGGCAACATTTAGCATTAATCCGAAGGCTTCGCACCCTTGGACCCCAACTGGGGGTCCCAGTGGCGTAGCTAGGATTTTTTTCAGGGGGGGGGGGCAAGATTTCTAAAATTTTCGTAAAAGGTTGCCTCCAAAATAATTCTAGTCACTTAGTCACGGGTAATGTCGAAAAATTTCGCACAGTCCCAAAAAAATCGCACAGTAAAAAAACCACCGCACAGTAAATGTACTCCATTTACAATTTTGCCTTCTATTTGACTAATAACCTCGGTCTTTTTTCTCAATTTTTTCCTATTTCCTTTTTTTCTCACCCCTTTTTTTAATTTTTAGGGGGTGTGGGGCGGGGGCACAAATGGGTTTTTTTCGTCAGGGGGGGGGAGCATTTCCCCCCCCCCCCTGCCCCCCCTGAGCTACGCCACTGGGGGGTCCTAAGGCGGGCCCCTGGATCCCAAGCCGCTAGACGCTCCGCTATCATGGTTAATACTATCAGCCCCTCGTATAGTTCGGTTCAGGCTCCGCGCCTTTTTCATCTACCAATTGTGTGAACGTATGTATAGGGGTTTACATGTAAAATATGTTCAAAACTACCGTGTCATTTATAGAGTAAATTATCTGATATTCAAAACAAGGTTTTCTTCATGGACATATCTGTTGAGTCTCGCCTAGCAACCATGCGGGCAACCATGGCATGTGTCCAGACAAGGTGGGCGTGTAACTTTTAATGTTGCTGTGTGGGAGACGTATATGTGGGTGCAGTGTCAAAATTCAATCCATCCTCAACAACTACGTTCATCCCACTCGTTTTGTCCGTGAAATTTCACTGCCTTCAAACCATATCGATTTAAGATTTCCATAAGGCTAGCCTCCAACTGCCAATCGGAAACCAGTGGATGCTCTAGACGGGAAGCCTGTGACGGAAAGCTAAATTAGCTCTGCTCCAGAGCCCTTCCGAATAGCCACAGCGTCACCCAATATCACCACATTTATGCACACCAAATAACATTAAACATGAAGTGACAGATGACCCTATAACCCGACTGATATACTCATGCCAATGACCCGTTAATGCTTCAACGGTATACCATTAGAGACTTGTAGTCGCCAATCGTCGGGATATCAAAATGATGCACATTACGGTATCTGCATAACATGCCGACATTGGCATGATTGGGAAGAAAGTAATTGTTTCCAAAATCGATTTTTTTTCTAGATTCTCACAAATGATTTAGAAGGCTAGCTATAACGCAGGTTATTATTATTATTATTATTATATCGCACAAGCGTGAAACTCTGAGTAGCAACTACCGTTCCAAATGGTTTAACTTATATATATATATATATATAATAGAGGGGGTGTGGGTGGGGGGCGGCGAACGAGGGTAAGGGGAAAATAGTACAAATCGAGGTATTCGCGCCAAAGTTTGGGCTCTTATAAATGTCACAATGTGCAGAAATGAGGTTAATTATAGGTCTGACATTTCAGGTACATGTACTTTTAAACACTGTTTGCATCACCATAAATTTACACAACACGGCTACCTTTCAAGCAGGCTTTCAAAACTTTGAAACCTTGTTGTTATATTATTGGTAATTGTTTCCTTGGCGACATGAAATATAAGTAATAAGTAACTGCCTCCGCACCGCTCAGGAAAACATAGCCTAGAGTGTAGCGATAGCGCATTATGTTGATTTCCTAACACGAATTGAAATTAAATTATACAAACATTGCCACCCTTTAACGCCCTTTATTTACTAGCCTTGGGTGCTTGGAGTAATGCCTAACACAGGGTGAGGGGTTTATGACAAAACTGAATTGCAATTACATCATTCATTATTATAGTTGACCTAATTTAAAAGCAATTTGAATTTACATTAATGATTGTGTTATAGTAGATTTGATAAATAATGCGGCAATGTGTTCAAAACTAAAGTTTCCAATTACCATTCGTCACACCAAATTGAAAACGGTATTAAAGGGGATAAGGGGCGGTCATCTCCTTCCCAAAAATGTCAAAATTTCATTTATCGTCGTCATTTTTATAACCTACCCTAGGCCATGTGTTTTGAACTGGCCACCCTTACCGTTGCATATCCAGATTTTTACATTTTACACCATCTGAGATTCGAATTAGCATATCGCAAAAACTACTTGTTCTACCTCGTAAAAAAAGTATATATTTTCTGAACGGTAATCTCACAAAGAAATCTAAATATGCTATTGGAATTAGGATAGGACCTAATGCTAACATGTTGTGATTAAGAATGTTCATATTTTGATTTAAGCTCGATAATATTTTTATACCTATCCCAATCATAATTTTACTGTGCATATTAGTTCCTCATGCCACTACCCATCAGAACATTATGGTTGTTAATGGTAACTTGTTGAAATATACTATATCAAGAAGTAAATGAACACAAACGTTTAAATTTCATAAATATTAGAGTTTACAAGTATATTTTTTAGGTATGCACCCTATCCTGATTTAAACGCCATTTTTGAATTCCCCTATTTGAGAGCTTTTCAAAAATGTATAATTTTGCTATCCTTTGGAGGTAACTCGAAACTCTCAAGTAACTCTTCGCTAAAAATGCAGGTTATTGTTATAATTAATCTGAACGTTTCAAGTAGAGGTTATAATAATTTAGCGGTCATTCACTAGGTTGCATTAAATGAGGAGGTTGTGGGTCCGAACCGTGTTGCACACATCTTTGGGCTGGCAGTTAATCCAAAACACAGAAGGTCTCTATTCCAGATTCGTCATTTTTGTGAATTGTTGTAGCACACCTAATCACGTATAAAATCCTTTTAAGGATTTTAAGAGTCTACTGTTAGAGTATTTTAGTATGACTTTTAGCACGAGGCAGCGTCGTGCTATAAGGAATTAATAGCACTCATCGACAGTGACTATTTTAGTGATGATTTATGTGGTAGAGCTCTACCCTACACACCAGATACACACCACTTTCACAGTAGGACACCTCTCACTCACCCCGACTTAGACAATCATCTACTAAACACACACACCAAGTTGGGTAATAATTACAGTGTTGTAATTAATCAGGTTATTTACGATGTCAAATTTACAGCATTCTGAAGCTGTACAATAAGTGAAATTTGTGGAATTCTGGATTGGCTGTGTATGTGCTATAAGGAATTAATAGCACTCATCGACAGTGACCATTTTAGTGATGATTTATATGGCAGAGTTCTACCCTACACACAGATACACAACACTTTCACAGTAGGACACCTCTCACTCACCCAGACTTAGACAATCATCTACTATTAAACACACACACACCAAGTTGGGTAATAATTACAGCGCTGTAATTAATCAGGTTATTTACGATGTCAAATTTACAGCATAATGAAGCTGTACGATAAGTGAAATTTGTGGAATTCTGGATTGGCTGTGTATGTGCTATTATATATTATATGATTCAGTTAATCATACTGCTATGCCTCCTTCAAATTCACTGTGTCCAAAGACGACGTACGTGACGTATATACTGTAGTTGGAAGTGTGGTTAAAAACAATTTGTTACCTATAATACCCTTTATAAAACAATTGACTATACCGTTTTGAAAACAATTGCTCAGATAGGCGTGTATACACTCTTAGACAAAATTAAGCAATGTTGGGTAAAATACTACACTTCAGGATGGTAAAAAGGGAACATGGTTGTTTGTTGGGTAAAAATGAACACAACAGTGGTTGTGTAGAGTCTTGCACAACACATTGAACATTTTACCCATCAATCGTTGGGTAAATATTTACCCCTAAACGACCAAGTTCCCTATTATGTGTAACACTTTACACAACAGGTTTTACCCAACACTTGAGTCATTTTGGTACACATAATTATTATTTTTTAAATGAAGGGATATATTTTAAGCAATTTTGGGTGTCATATTTGCATTCTAATTTTCTTTCGTAATTTTATTATCCACGGAATTAAAGATTTTTAGAAGAACTTACCTTAACTTGACCGACCCAGGGCTCGAACCCACAACCTTTGTATTTTAAGACTGACGCCGATCCACTGTGCTAACGAAGTAGTTGATATATGGAAATGTTTTGTGTTAATATAAACTATTTTATATGACTAAATATGAAAGAATAAGAAATTAGTTGGTAAATGTTGAGATTGGCATGACAAAAGCAAAAATTCAATGCAACTAGTAAATTATAATGCTATATTATCTTAAGGGAGACCGATGTGTGAAGGTCAGGTTGCCGGCAAACCATTGAAAAGTCGACCTTGATAATAATGTGCTCTCGCGACACTACTACACGCCCCGGCTACACGCATAGTTTACTTTACCTTGTCTGGACAATAGTTACATCGATCGGTAACGCGGCTTACTACACAGACATTTTACCCAACAAAGTTTAAAACTACAATATCGTTGGGTAAATTTTTACCCCAAAACGACCATGTTCTCTATGTTGACCCAATTATGTGTAATACTTGCACAACCGGGGTTGTGAAGAGGTTTTACCCAACACTTGTGTCCTTTTGGTACACATAAATTGGGTAAATTTCCTTTACCCAATAATTATGTGAAGGCAATTTACCCTTTTATTGTGTAACACTTTACACTACATTATGCACATTCTTGTTGTGTACATTTTTACCCAACAATCTTACACTTTCATGGTGTCAAATCATGTTTTACCCAATTACGGGCACTTTTCTACACTTCCAGAGTGTAAATCTCGGAATTCAATAGTAAACTATTGCATGTGTAAAATGTTATTTTACGAAATCGATGTTTAGCACAATATTGGGTAAAATACTACACAATTCTTTTCTACCCAGCAAAATTTGACACTCATTTCTAAGCGTGTAGTATCGGACATATAACAATAATTAAGCCTCTTTAGGTTGGCCTCCCGGCGAAGTTTATAGAGTCTACTGTTAGAGTATTTTATATATTATATGATTCAGTTAATCATACTGCTATGCCTCCTTCAAATTCTCTGTGTCCAAAGACGACGTACGTGACGTATATACTGTATTTGGAAGTGTGGTTAAAAACAATTTGTTACCTATAATACCCTTTATAAAACAATTGACTATACCGTTTTGAAAACAATTGCTCAGATAGGCGTGTATAGTATCGGACATATAACAATAATTAAGCCTCTTTAGGTTGGCCTCCCGGTGAAGTTTATTTCGGAAATTAGCTAATTCGTCCCCAAAAGTCGGTCACAGAGTGCGGAAAGCTTCATTACAACATCAGGAAAACCCCGGGTTGGGCCTCATATTAAGGGACTTCCGATGCGCTCAGCAGACCTGGCCCGTGCACTATTCAGGTACCTGTACAACACTAATAGCTCATCGGAAAATATTTGATTAAAAATAATTTCTATACTGTCTCATTTTGGTTTAAAAATAAGATTTGAGATGTTATTTTTCAGTCCTTATTTCTTCTGATGGCCTAAATATACCAGTACTTGGGGCCTTTTCGAAACATTGTTATGATGTCCTTTTATTACGTACATGGACATGGACAATAATTAGGCTTTAATAGAGGAAATGCCGATATTAAAACGGTATAATATTTTGGCGACTGATTTGAATCTTGGGTCATCAATTATAGCCTTCAACATTGACACTCTTCACAATGTGTGTCCACGGTCCTTTGGACATATATCCGAAGGTGAAATAGAACGAATTACATACCGCATAGATTCCTGTCATTTGATTGGTTAAAAGTGAGGGGATAATCAAGCTATGCCTTCAATTTCAATATGACGTCATGAAAAACGACTATGCCCGGGCATAGTCTTTTTGATGACGTCACACCCCAACGCCTCGGGGCATAGTCTGATTTTCGAGATCACCTTAGGCCTATAATTTGAAACATGCCCCTCATTGCAGTCAATATTTGTATACCATAAACCTCTTTTGTTACTGGGCTACGCGTCTGTAACACACAGTACCCAATGGTACCGTAGTTTCATACTTGTATGCAGTTTTTACAGTTGAAAGTCCACTTCATGTTCAAAAGTGGCCAACATGGGATTCGCACTCTTGTTACTGAATTGTTCATATCTCGGCAGTTAGGTGGTGACATTTACTAGGATAAGTGTATTTGATAGAAGACTAATATGGCTTACCAAAGGTCTATTATTCTTAAATAACAACACATGAGATGTATTTTTGATTAATTTTGTTCCCCGTAAGACACTTTTTTTTGACACGCCTTGTATTTTCCCCGATGTAAACCACTGTAGTATTGGTATAACCCCCGTCCTACTGCGACATTTTTTGTTTGTTGACGAAACGTAATAAGACGGCGAACCAGGGGAGCACCGCTCCTAGGAAGAGACAGTTACAATTGAGGAAATATTGCCTTGAGAAGAAAAAAATAAAATGAGAAAAAAAGAGGGGGAAAAGAAGAGGAGGAAAAAAAGAGGAGAGAAAAGGGAAAGAGGAAAAGAGAGGAAAAAAAGAAAAAAAGAAGGGAAAGGGATGAAAAGCGAGGAAAAAGTTGCCGAGGGCAGGGCAAAAGTTAGATTCAAGTTGATGCTAGGCAGTGAAGCCACAGACTGGCACATGTGGAATGTATACCAACGAGGAAATCTCAAGATCTTTTTACATTATGAATCATATGAATGTTGAACCAGTTGAACATTGAAAAGTACAATACATTGGAGGACATTGAAAAATAGAGAAAAAGAAGCCGAGTTGTGAAGGTGGAAATAATGGAGCGTACAATGTATCTGAGTAAAGTTATACAATGAGGATTACGAGCCATTAAGGAAGGACATTTATTTTTTCAATGCAGCGCTAAAAAGAAAAGGACAAGCATTTGAGGACGACCTGGAAAACCTCGAGAAAATAATGAATCGATGAGATGCAAAGAAGAAAGAAGAACCATATATAAGCACCAACGAGTCGGAAAGTAGTATGTTGCGGAAATGGAATCATCAGCACCAAGAAGAGGAAAAGGGAGGCGAGAAAAGGACAGCAAGTAGCTGAGTGGCACTAACTGCAACTGACCAACTTCTCAGATTTGAGGAAATATTATTTTTGCTAAAAGGAAAAGAATTAAAGAACAAGGCTAAATTGATCTTGAACTTGATAGCCACGTTAAAAAACCTGTTAAAATGCAAAAATAGAGGAAGTTAAAAAAGAGGAGATGCATGTGAAAAATAAACAAGCAAACATAAATCACAAATACAATCATTATAAACACAAGGCTTACATATTGGACTACGAGCTGTTCAAGATCTGCAGAAGTGCAGTTATGTGAAGTACATTTTGTACCATGTACGGGTCATGCATGTACCAAGAGGATCACAGACAATGTCATTTGAGCGCTGATAAGGAAAATTATGAAGGCTTTCAAAATCAAATAATCTTTGAGTGAGAATGAATTGAGTTATGATGAAAATGATTGAAATTATAATATGAAGAACAGCCTCACAGAAAAGGAAGCATGCACCACCACAGGATAAGTGGCCTATTTCTGAACAACATGTGGTCAGCTGGCAAATAATGAATTCATTCCAGGTATAAATCTGCAGCCCAAAGTGAGATATGTGACAAGAAATGTAAATTTACGATTCAATAGACTATTTCAAATCCGAAAATATACGATCGGTTCCGAATGTTTCCGATTAGCCGAGTGTTTTGACGCTCGGTTACATGACTTGTCAGCTCACAAGTCAAGTCCATGTGCCGGAGAAAAACAATATTGACCCTCGCTTTGATTGCACTGCTAGCAAGAATGTCAATCTCTCTTGTAAGATAGGATAGATAACATTCGGTCTGAAATTATAAGAGCATTTGCATAAACATCCACGTATGCCATACGTGGATGTTTATGCAAATCACCAAAGGTTGACACCGATGACCGATATAGAATCATTTATTTGACATACACTTCAAGAAATTATATGCATATATTTATCTTAACAATATTATAGCCTAAGAGCCAACTAGTTCAAACAGTGGTGTGAACTTGAGCCGTAATAGTTCAAGTGTCGTTTTATTTAAAGATGCATATTTGATTAATTTCAGATATACAGGATATTTGAAGTAACTTAGTTCGGAAAGCCCACTTTAAGTCATTCATTGCATTCTGCTTGTCATCATATCTGTCTTTTATCTATATTAATCTTGTCCGTTCTATAAATAGATAATGAATTATAGTGGTGTTTAATATTACACCTTAAGTTATATCTAGACTATCCAGACCGATGGTTCACACGCGAAATCAATGAATATAAAAGACGACTTACTGAATGAAGATGAATTATGAGAATTTACATTTTTTTCAAAACAAAACATCCAATGCAATTCCAAATTCGTAAGACAATTGCCGTTATTGTGTAAAGTTATATTTTGTGAATATTTGACCACCCCACTTCTGTGTCTATTGTACATCAAGGAACAATTGTCCCTCCCTTACCATGTGTCCATCGAGGGACGATTTCCCCATTGTTATCCAGTGTCTATCAATGGACTGATGATTTGTGATCAAGGGCGGCGGACCCCCCCCCCCCCCCCCCCCACATCCGTGAAAGTGGTGGGACACCATGTGCACTGTGCCCACACCCCCCAGAAGTTTGTGGCTGAACTCCTTTAATCGAGCCCCACAACATGTTTTGACTTTTAGTGTCAAAAATACATGAACTTCAGACAATTTTGCATTAAAACAAGAGAAAAAAAATCGCGCGCTTCGCGTACATTTTTAAACAAACGTTTTTCATTGCAAAAAACATTTTTACGAAACACCCTTTGGCCCCATTTTTTATGCTGTTGGTGCCGCCACTGATTGAGAGTATCAATTTCCTTCTTATGTTATAGTAGCCGAATTCGTCGAGAGTCGCATTTTCAACAAGAATCAGTTAGCATGGTTGTAGTGATAGTCTTGTGAAATTGACTTCAAAGCGCATCTAAGTTATTGAGAAGATTAATACATTCGGTGTTGAAATTAAAATTGAGTTGCGCATCGCTCCTAAAATACAAATGTTCATTAATCTTTCAAAATATTAGTGATAACATTCAGCCATTTTCCGTTTCAAAATAGACCGCATGGCCTCATAATGCATCTAAAATTCCAAAATTTAGCTCTAACGGAACACACGCTGTAAGAAGCTCCGCTCCGCTTTCCAGGATCATGATCATTATACAAATGTTCAATTAATTTTTTCATTATTGAAAAAAATCAGCAATTAAAATGGCCTCGATGCAGCGGAAATTCAAAATGTTCCGGGGCCCGTTAATCATAAAATGTTCATTTTCATCAATACTATTGATAAAATTCAAATTTTCGTTTGTTTCATTTTACGATATAGTTCATATATACAGGTTTTACAAAATTGTATACCTGGTCACTTTTTGGATTGAGTTGCGG
The DNA here is from genome assembly GCA_035610835.1 of Ophiura sarsii. Taxonomy (NCBI): domain Eukaryota; kingdom Metazoa; phylum Echinodermata; class Ophiuroidea; order Amphilepidida; family Ophiuridae; genus Ophiura; species Ophiura sarsii. Next base: position 68,378,142 of record CM069450.1, on the reverse strand, counting down.
ATTTAGGTGGTTTTTTTTAAAATTATTGCTGTATAAAGTATAACTTTGTGGGCCTTTACAATGTCATGAATGTGTTAATTATATCAAAATACGCCATGAAATGGCCCCTGAGCGCATATCATAACCCAACATTTCCCGGGGCCCTTAAGCGGACCCGGACCACTCGCTCCGCTCGTTTCGCTTGCATGATCGTAATTGACGCGACCCCCCCCCCCCCCCCCCCCATTTTCAAATACGTTCCGCCGCGCCTGTTCGTGATCTATGTTGGAATTCGGAAACAGTCTTATAGCAGCTACAGTGCAACAGAGCATAAATGACCAAATATTGAATTATAAATATAGTGCCTCCTGAGTGTTGTACAACCATGAAAATTTCAATCCTAAGTATGTGTATCATATATAATCAAAATAGCTTTGTTTTAAAGTTCTCTGTGTTGTCTGTGTATGATTATCAGCATTGTTACATTTCTTATTAAACCTGACCGGATTGGCAATACTTGATTATCCTTACACGCTAATACAATCAGCTACTGGTGACTAACTTTTATGGCCTTGACTATTTAGACTTACTACAGGCCTTTATGGTGGTACCTGTATATACAGGCTTGCATGTCAGCACACGGTCACCTAAAGTAACATACACCATTATGCTTAAAACCCTTGACTGCACACTGCTGAATGCCTTTTCAAGTTTTTAGTTGCGCGGATTTCAAAACATTGGTCCCTTAGCGTGAGCATGTCCTTGAAGATTGCTTCTATTGTTTGCGTGCATGGCTGGACTTTTGCCAAGTCTGTGCACAGTTGTTCAGTTGTATAAAATACATTGTTATTGTAAGAAAAGTTGCAAAATTAATGTATCTACAGTTTTTATTAATATTACAGAAAAAGACAAATGAAATTGGGAAATGTGGCTTGACCATTTTATTAGGCATAATTTAAGGATTAGTTTGAAACCTTACATAACTTAATTGGGCATACAAAAAGTGGTTCAAAATTATTCCATTTAACGCCTAATTAATTAATTAATTACGCGCATAAATTAATTACACAGCAAACATGTTAACGAATGGCTTGACAGATTTGTGTGGCTAACTATAAACATCTTTCTCTGCGATTATAGTGTTTATTGCATGTTTAATTCATGAGAAAAATACAAAAACGTCATTTATGGTTTTTAAAAATATACCAAATGTTTGGAGGAAAATATTTTAAATACTAAAGGGATATGGAATTATCTGCTCAGACCATTGTTTTGAGCACATCTTTACCTTTAATTTGCTACCTTGCAAGTCTGGTTTGGATACATAGTGCTACTTAATCATTTCAACGAGTTTGGTCATTAATTAAGCTTAATTAAGACAGATTTGGTGTGTTTTTTAAAGTAAAGATAAAGGTTAATTTTTTCTCAGACAGAATTGTTGACAATGATGGGAATTTCATATCTTATTAATTTGGTGTTAATGGCATGTATAGTTTTTGCTGGAAATTACAAAAAGCAAATTTGTTATGTATTTCTTTATAACGTGCTAATTATATGCAAATAAGGTCAAACTATTTTTTTCTCTATGACATTGAATCACCAAGTTGTATTCTATAATATAATAATGTCTCCTTGTGTTACATATGTTACTTTTTTGAATTAGAGCGTAATTTCAATAACATGCACTCTTGGTAATTTATGCTCTGTTGCACTGTATAGTATTTCTTACATCTTTGCTTCTTTGACCAAGTGACCGTGATGTATTATAATTATTATTCCTGATATTTACCTTGATTTTTTCAAAAATCCAGGTACTGTATCTGTACTGTTTCTTTCTTCATCATCATCTTCTGGCAATATATCTACAAAATGCTTCTTCTCCTACAGTTTACATGCTACAATCACCATATTTGGTCAGTAGGACCCCCTACCAGACCTTCATTACAGGACCTCACAGTTTTGGGTCAAAGGTCACAGGGGGTCACTAGGGGTCAAAACGTAATTTTCACTTAAAACGCATTTCCAATTTAGTGATATGACCTAGGATCGTCAAAATCAGTCAACATATTCCTAATGACCGTACGCATATATAATAGTTCGGTTTTTACAATCAACAAATATTTGGGGTCACTAGGGGTCAAAATGTTGATTTTCTAACCATATCACTTAAAATGCTTCTTGTCTCAGAGGAAATGGCTCATGAATGTCAAAATTGGTCAAAAGATTCCTTGGGTCCATGCACATACAGCGATCTCAGCGATTAAAATTGACGTGTCATGCGGGGTCACTAGAGGTCATTGACCTATACAGTGGTAAAACGTAAGATATGCTCCGATTGGGACCGGGTTTGTTGCATCTTGTTTGGATTGATGAGCCAAGAAAATAAGTCAATCATATTGACCAGGTCAAAGGTCAAAAAGGGGTCAATACGGGTCATTGAACTTTACAAGGGGTAAAAGTTAAGACATGATCCGATTTGGACCGGGTTTGTTGCATCTTGTTTAGATTGATGAGCCAAGACAATAAGTCAATCATATTGACCAAGTCAAAGGTCAAGAAGGGGTCAATAGGGGTCATTGAACTTTACAAGGGTAAAAGTTAAGACATGATCCGATTTATACCGGGTTTGTTGCATCTTGTTTAGATTGATGAGCCAAGAAAATATGTTAATTATATTGACCAGGTCAAAGGTCAAGAAGGGGTCAATAGGGGTCATTGAACTTTACAGGGGTAAAAGTTGAGACATTATCCAATTTGGACCCGGTTTGTTGCATCTTGTTTGGATTGATGAGCCAAGAAAATAAGTGAATTATTTTAATCAGGTCAAAGGTCAAGAAGGGGTCACTAGGAGTCAAAACGTCGATTTTCAATCCGTTCAACTAAAATGCTTCTCGTCTCAGAGGAAATGACTGATGTGCATTAGAATTGGTCAAAATATTCCTTAGGTCCATGCCAATACCAGTATTTCAGCGATTAAAATTGACATGTCGTATGGGGTCACTAGGGGTCATTGACCTATACAGGGGTAAAAGTTAAAACATGTTCCGATTTGCAAGACATGCTCCGAATTAGATCGGACCTGTTTTATCTTGTTTGGTTCAATCAGGCAAGAATAAAAGTCAATCATCATAACCAGGTCAAAGGTCAAGAAGAGGTCACTAGGGATCATTTTCTCATAAAAATCAAGGTGCCCTGGTCTCAGACCAGAACTAGATCTAGTTATATTATATATTTTATTTACCCTTGCAATTGCATGAAGTGCTGATATTTCTTTTAACGATTCTCACCATGGATGCTTATTCCCTATGTACACAAGCGTGGAGAAATGATGAAAGTAACTTTCTAGGTAATAAATCGGCTCATAACTCCAAAAATAAATCTCCTACATAAACTATTAAATTACAAAATTGTAAAGAAATAATCTTCTTTTTAATTTTAGGTATTGCACATGAAAATTGACTGAATATTAACAATCCCATGTGTCCCACATCAAAGTCCGTTTCTCCTTTTATCATTTGGTTCTTCTACACGCAGCCTCTATGGAATAGACAGAGCGTTTTCGCATTAGTTTTTTTTCAACATATTTTTATCTAATGTATACATATTGTACAGCGCATTGGTCTTTTGGAAATGCGCTATATAAATCCTTATATAATAATAAATCCTTATAATAATTAGTTCGCAATGGCTGAATATATCTGAGTCCTCTCCAAAAACTACAAAACAATCAAGTATCCGTATGAGGTCATATGTAACATTTATTTATTTATTTATATTTATAACATTCGGCAGTGATGCCAGGCAAAACCCAATATTGACAAGCAATAAATTGAAGGGATGCCCAAATACACCAAACAAAATAAAAATGGACAGATAAAAAATAAAGAAAGAGAGAAAGCCAAAATAATAGTTTAGTTATGCCATTCCATTTGTCCCTTGCTTCTTGTTAGCCTGAATCCTTGTTACGGATTTCATATTAGATCAATGGCGTGCAATAGGATCTTTTCGCATGACCTCGTATATAGGTTTACATCGGGAAATGTTTATAACGGAATTACTTAAAAGTCTGACATGGTGCATTTTAAGTCCACCCAAGTTCATTTGCAGTCAATAAAAGTCGTTTGTAATCTCCATCATCGCATAATAGGTGATACGGTTACTTAGTGAAATGAAACGCATGTCAAATATAATAAGGTAAAGAATAACACCCGACATATTATCAACAACTCGACACCAATACTAAACGTTTGGTACCATGACTACACACGGAGGTGCACTTCCCGTAAAAGCACATGGAGAACGTAACACAATCACTGGGGAGTCCGTGAGGAAGAGGGTCCGGTTCGCATTCTGTCAAATCATCCGTTAACCAGTCTTCTTGTTACCCACGGGGAGCAACTTGAACTGCTTTTGAACTCCCAGATGGAATGGCAGTGGTGGCCCTTGTGGAATACCAGTTTGAGCTTAATATAGTAGAGGTGTTGAGAAACAAAGAGAGCTGCTTGTACTTCCGTTGTTTGATATCAGCAACATGAACCAGATGATAGATCAACGACACAGCATGGCATTGATAACTTTCATCATGTTCATAGGCATAAATAAAGATTGCATAGAGAACTTCGTTAGCTACGCTATTGTAGTTTCAAACCACATCAACAGTCAGAATAAGTGTTTAGAAGACCGTGATCTCAAAACATTAAAAAGTTGTAAAATAAACTAAAATTTACAATTCAATCATCATCATTATCATCATCATCATCATCATCATCATCCATCAGCTGCAGAGCAGGCGACCACAAGTTTCTTCCATGCACGTCGGTCTTGAGCAAGAGTGACTATCTGTCGTTCTTGAATCATGCCTTCAGTGTACCCTAGTAACCGTATATAAGAAAAATATGATGTGCACGGACGACCAGATCTTCGTCGGCTATGTGTTGATATGTAGGTGGCATACTTTTTTAGCAGGCTCTTCTTCAGGGAGACGGAGAATGTGTTCAAGAAATTTCAGCTGGCGGCTCTTTACACGGTGGATAAGAGGCTCTGTCTCATAAACGGTGGTGTTTTGGAAATGATCCATGCGTTTGATGTTAAGCATTATCCTGTAGCAAGAGGTAGCGAAGGCATTCATTTTGCATTCCATATCTTGAGATATCACCTAGGATTCACAGCCATACAGTAAGATTGTCCCACAGGTGGTGTTGAATAATTGCACTTTTGTTATGATAGCTATTTGAGGGTTCCTCCAATGGCGTTCCAACTTCCAGAGTTCGTACCATGCTAATGCTTTACGTCTTTTAAGATCTCTTGCAACCGATGCCATCATAGAGCCAAGATACCTGAAATCCGTCACATGGCTGATGGTATCCTCATAGACCTGGAGTGTTGGGTGAGGATTGCAGTTGGCAATCATGTACTCCGTTTTGGATACGCTAATGATGAGGCCAATGTTTTTAGCTGCTGCAGCAGGTTTCGTCAGCTGCGTCTGAGCTTCTGGAATTGTGGTCTCGAGTAAGACGATGTCATCAGCAAAGTCTATGTCGTTTAGAACAACAGCAGGATGACGCCTTGAGCGACGTGGATGTGTCACAACTCCTGAGTCGATATAAGATGTGGCCTTCTTATGTAGTCTACCAATATGACAAATAGGAATGGAGCCAAAACGTCACCCTGTAGCACTCCGGTGGAAACATCAAAAGGATCAGAGGTACTGCCATCGTCCATAATGTCGAAGTACTGCAAACATAACTTTCCTGTCTATAGAGTCGGAAGCTTTCTTGAAATCTATGAAAGTGACTGTGAGAGGAAGCTGGTGGTCTTTTAACACCCTTCCATGATTCTCCTTAGGATGTGGATTTGCTGAGCACAGCTTCTGCCAGGGCGAAAGCAGCCTGGTTATTCCTCAAGATGGGGTCAACATGATCTCTAATTCTGATAAGCAGGATCTTGTTTTATACTTTGGCTGCAATAGACAGACGATATATTCCTCTATAGTTAGTCATAAGAGAAAGGTCCCCTTTCTTTGGTAGAGGAACAATGACACTAGTTGTCCACTGGTTGAATGGGTGGTTTGAGGGTAGTGTAAACTTCCATACATAATTCATGGACAACCTGTACCAATGCGTCATCGCCATCTTGGAGTTCTTCTGACGCGATTGCACAGTCAAGACCTGCAGCCTTCTTGGGCTTCATTTGATGAATGGCTTTCTGTGTTTCCTCAAGTGCGGGAAGAGTAATTTGAATGGGCAGGACCTGAGCAGCAAGTGATGATAGATCAGATGGGATTTGACCACTGTCATTGTTTAGCAATGAACTGAAATACTTCCTCCATTCTGCAAGCAGGTCTTTGTCATTTTGGGGGGAGGTACCGTCTCTTGACTTTGACACTGGACTTCCTGTCATTCCTAGAGAGATCATGGATGATTTTCTATGTGGTGGAATAGTCGCCCTTTTGGTCAGCCTGTTGAGGATCTTCCATCTGTTTGTTAAGCATGGACGATTCATCTGCATTGTAGGACTCATTCGAACGGGCGTTTAGCTTATTCCATCTGTCTCTGGATTGGCGTGACTTTGAGACAATCTAGCGTCTTTTGGCCTCGTCTCGGACTTTAGGTAGATAGTCTTGTCGGTAACCCATGTCGGCATGCCATGAGGTTTGTGTTTGCCAACAACTTTCTCCGCTTCTGATACTGTTTTTTAAAACTGTTCGTATCTCTCAGTTATCAGTGTGGATGTATCGTTGCACTTGAGATGAGGATTTCGAATCTGTTTGACAGCGCTCAATCTGGTAATTCCAGATTGAGCTTATTTGTGGCAGCGTCCCACAGCCTTTTCCAGTCAAACCTTGGTCTCGCGCAGAGTTTCCCTTTGGTGAAAATCCGGTGATCCGAGTCTAGTTCCACAGAGTTGGAAGCTCTGCAATTTCTTAGGGAGTTTGTCCTCTTGCTGTTACTGAGGATGTGGTCTAGCTGGTGTTTGACCCTGCTGGGTGCATCCATGTCCAGAGACGGCGTCTGGGTTGAGGAAATCTCGACTGCGCTAGACGAAGTTTATATTCCTCGTACATACTCACAAGCCTCTCTCCATCGTTGTTTGTTGTGTCAAAAAACAATATCGTGCAACAACATCTGGGTGTGATGAGTGGCTGTCTAATCGAACTCTGGCCTTAAAGTCTCTCAAAATCAAGCGGATGTTGCAGGGGTAACACTGGCTCAAAAATGTGAGGAGTCCCATTACATTTTTCAGGACCCTTTAAGGACTGCAAAAACTAAATTTAAGGGGTCCCCCAGAAATATAAGGGGTCCTGAAGTTGGAGCCTTTGAAAATGGTCAAAAACCGATTTAGAGAAATTCGGCTTGTAGCCTTGTATGCTCTTCGGTGGCGTAACTAGACTTTTTCATTGGGGGGGGGGGGGGGGGGCAAGAAGGGGCAGTGACTTGAAATGGGGGCTCCTAAGACAATCCAAGTGCCGCGCCAGCATCCGCGCTTGCGCGGACAGGAAGGTGTATGAGGGGGATGTGCCCCAGTGGCATAGCTAGGTTATTCATATGGGGGGGGGGGTGATGAATGTAAATGAACCGAAAAGATTTTTTGAGTAAAGAGATGCGGGCGTAGCGCGCGAATTTGTTTTCTCGACTTTACAGCTATTTTTTGCACGATTGAGGTACATTTTGGCTCTAAACAAGCTTGTGTCAAAGAATATTACATTTTGGGAAGACATATGCGCGCGTAGCGCACGAAGATTTTTCATACGTGTACTTTTGACCATCATAATTCCATGATTCCTTTCGTCAAATGAACCGACAGTGCCAATCTCAACCGACACGACGTCATTATTGGGGGGGGGGATTTGGTGTGTACTTTTTTTGTAAATTTCATTTACAGCTTTACTTGATTTCATTTGGGGGGGGGGGGGGCAAGCGGGGGAGGGGCAAGGGTTCCAAGTGGGGGAAGGGCTCCCGCCCCCTGCCCCCCGCTGGTTACGCCACTGATATGCTCTTATTTCTTAGATGGAGCCATGTTTTACCTCATGGTCATGGATAAAGGTGTACAGCAGCAACGATGCATTTACAAACATCAATTTAACGGCATGCATGTTTCACTGTTATTCAGTAGGCGATAGCTTACACATTGTTCACGCTCGGTCTTGTACAGAGATCGATGAATTTGTATTTTGCAAACAGTCGCTAACACAGATACGCACAAAAGCGTAAGGACGTGTAACTCATATACCTATGTCGTGTCCATGTTAATCAGTAGAAGAATATAGAACGGTTTTGGAAATCGTTTGAAACTTTTGCGGAAGCAATTCGGAAGCGATTTAATGTGTTTTAAAACTTTTAAAAATAGAGGATTTGCATTGTATTTGTCTTTTACGGACATTAATAAATTTACAATGTAGGCACAGGATGGAGATTGACAATTTTCAGAATTTAAGGGGTCCCTTTATTTTCGATTGGGACCCGTTAGTGAAGTTCAATATGTAAACTTACGCGTCCAACAAGAAAATGAGGGGTCCTAGGACGCGAGGACGCGCAAGAACGCGAGCCCTGGGATGTTGTGAGTTTTCACCTGCTCAAGTATGAGTGGCCATAGTATAAACAAAACGTGTAAGATAATACGTCTATGATAACACGTAGTACGCGTAAGGTTTCACGTAGAACGTGTAAGGTTAGACGTCTAAGATGTATCTTAGACGCCTACACTCTTAGAAAAAAGTAAGCAATATTGGGTAAAATACTACGCCTCACGATGGTAAAAAGGGAATATGGTTGTTTGTTGGGTAAAAAATTGTGTAGAGTCTTACACAACACATAGTGAACATTTTACCCATCAAATAGCTCAATTTTACCCAACAAAGTTTAAAACTTTGACACAATATTGTTGGGTAAATGTTTACCCCAAAACGACCCTGTTCCCCATAACCGGGGTTGTGTAAAGGTTTTACCCAACACTTGTGTCATTTTGGTACACATAAATTGGGTAAATTTCCGTTACCCAATAGGACTGTGTAGGCAATTTACCCTTTTTGTTGTGTATAACACTTTACATTACATTATGCACATTTTTTGCACATTTAAGCTATGGCGGGTGAAAACGGTCAAAGCTTTCTTGCTGGAGGCAGGCCTTGAAGACTTAATCCCGGATTTGGAAATTGTGATATGTTTATACATGTTATATTTTAAGACAATTTATATTCTTTTAGGAGTGAAGTAGCTGTAATAGTCTTGTACTAGGTAATAGGTATATGAAATATGGCCTAGATCTCAGACCAGATCTGTTACTTCTTCACTCCCATAAGACTATTGTTTTATTCTACAGGACTATAAATGGATAAATCATATCACATTATACCTACAAAAAGACGGGATAAGTACCTCAAGTCTTGTTCCTGCACTAGAAGTTTCTGACCGATATGCCGTCGTCCGCCATGGCTGGATACTGCAAAGTAACATAACCGATATGGTGCCGCATTTAATACGAACACAACAAGTCAGGCCATCACACTGGTTGCTACGAGATCAGCTTGAGTGCACACCGATGTATGCACATTAAACACTTCCCTGCACCAACACAATACTGAGCTATTGACCCTAATAATGGTCCTATAGCAACAGTGGACATAGTCATGGTGTCAAATCATGTTTTACCCAATTACGGGCACTTTTCTACACTTCCAGAGTGCAAAACTCGGAATCCAGAGTGCAAAACTCGGAATTCAATAGTAAACAATTGCATGTGTAAACAATTATTTTTACGAAATCGATGTTTAGCACAATATTGGGTTAAATACTACACATTTCTTTTTTTTGTACCCAGCAAAATTTGACACTCATTTCTAAGCGTGTAAGATAACGTTCTCGCTTTATTCAGTTAACATTTGTGACATTTTGCATTTAATATTTTCGAAAAAGTATCAATCAAACAAACCCGGGAGAGTGGAGGGTGGAGGGGGATGGAAAAACATGGACAAAACCATATTGGATATCCTACAAGCTTATGCTAATTACGGAATAAACCAAATTTGTAATCTTCGACGTGTAAGATGTTATCTTAGAACACTCACATGTAAACTGTGTAATCCCATTTTAATGGTGACAAATGGGGTCAGCTTACAAAACATGCTTATATTTCAGTCGACTACTTTCATTTGTCAGGAAGATGAACTATATTAAATACGCTTTATACAAACAACAGCTATGTCATGGTTCAATGCACACATCAAGGTCAAAGGGCCGTTTCAATCCATGTGCAATTTATTTTGTTTCACCCTGTAATTAAAGGGTCTGGTCCATAGAGCAGTATTTTGTCGTTGTCTTAGGGAAACCCATCCGTTCGTTAGATTACGGTAAATTGACGGTTGAGGACATGTGTTTCGTTAATGTCTGCATATTTAGGTCGATAGCGCTCGAATGGCAAACATGAAGTTATACTGCAAAATATCACATAGTTCAACTTTCAAAAAATATAATCAATAGACAAATCGTCACCTCTCACGAATAAAATTCAAGTTCATAAAAACCAAAGGAACAAACCGTAACCATCCGTTAATACTCACATACAATTTCCCAATTCAATAACCTATTGCAACACATGCCATGACAAGACTAAATTGATGAGCAAAAAAAGGAAACTACCGGGCGAATACGCCCACCACGTCTTGGTGCGCAGGTGGGTGTAATTGATACAGTGCAGTTCAATTTGACATTGGACTTGGACCAAGCGGGACTTGACATTCGCCCAAATATTTGAGATCGTCATGTCAAAGAATATACCCGCCTGGCAATTATTCAGCTGCAGGTGGACAAAATACTGGGTGCTTCAATAAAAATAGGAATCCGTATAGGCTCATGGCTGAAATTCTGTACAGAACCATTCAATCGGAACCGAATGTTGGTATTACACTGAAGCGTTATGTCTTTTCGTGTATTTATTTGAATATTGATCGATCCATCGTCAAATGATAAACAAGGTATGAAAAAGTTCCCACAGTCTCTACACATACAAACATATCATTCCAATGCGTGTTGCCCATATGTAGCTTTTCAACTCCAACTTCCGGTACAGAACTGGGATTTCCTTTTGGAGAAGGGCTATTTTTGCATTATGATTCTTCATAATGGGATATTTTGTGCCAACGCAACAAAGATACATCTTAGCAAGTATACGCAGTCTTATTATTTATGAAAATTAAACAAATCAATGCTCCTTTTCGGTTATAAAATCTGAAGAACTTTAATATATAATGTAGATAGTAACGTAGAAAGGGCAGGGAAGCTGAACTTGAAATCGGCTTTATCTGCAGGATAACAAGGAAGTCATTAGAGCTTAATTTGACACAGATTTACCCTCATAAGAATAAGAGTCCTATCTTTAAACACCCAAGAGTATTTATCACCGTTAAAATACTGCATCACATTTATTACATTTCTCTTACAGTATTTAATCACTAGACGGATTTGAATAATAAGTTTAAATTCATTTTGAGGAAATCAAAAAACGTTTGCACGCTATAAACTTCTTTAGTACGGTATAGTCTATAAAGTCCATTGCCTCATTTTTTATTTCAAAATGCAATGCTCAAAGAATTGCAGGGGGAATCAAACACAAATCGTGCACAGACTTTAACGGCTTGACCTTGATATGTGCATTGAACTATAGATTTCTCATCTTGATTAAATTGAGTGAGAATGAAGGCTAGCTCAGTCAGTCGCTAGGTCACTCACAGAGCAGGTTTGACCTCGGATTTGTTTTTACGCCACGAACAGAAAATATCCACCATAAAACATCGGCAAAGTTCGATTAATTTCGGTAATAATCGGATTCTCAACTTTCAAGTACAAGTACGTGAATGCACAAACTTGCTGTTGGCTTGATCGTGTAGGTGTAACGCAATTACTATATTATGTTGATACAAACTTCCCCTATTTTGATGCTATTTAGGGCATTTATGAAATTATTGATTTCAAAACATATATTTTTTACTACAATTTGACACAGCATTTAATATCCGTGGTCTTCGTTATCTCCAAGACATTGGCGGTATGCGACATTGTTTTGTTTAACCTTATTGGTGGAACCATTTCAGAACCATTTATTCTTGATCCAGTGTCATTTTCAATATCACGGATGAGATAGATGATTTTAAACATTCATGATTTTTTTCGGACACACACTGCGCAGGCGCAGCGTCATTGAATATGAGCTCCGCATCTGATGATTACACTCTCAGAACAAAGGTTGAAATCTTTAACCATGTTGGTTAAAATTTTAACCAACGGGAGGTTACCTGCAGGTGAACCACACAATTGGTTGATTAAAACCGTAACCAAAACTTTAACCTGTGTTTGGTTACAATTTTTAATCATTTGTTGGTTAATATGTTTTACCCAACAGTGGTTGGTTAAAAAATGTTGGTTAAACTTTTATTTTTTTTGCTAAACTTTAACCCAGACAACATTACAATATTGGCCCAATATTGATGTTTCATTGGCCCAATATTGGCTTTCAATATTGGCGCCAACCCGTGGCCAGGACCAAATTTGGCAAAGAGCAAGCCCAGGAAAAGGGACAGGACAAGGCACAGGACAAGGCACAGGACAAGTCACAGGACAAGGCACAAGATCCTAGCCAAAAGGCCGAGAAGCGATAACTTATAAAAAGCGGCCGCAATTTTTAGATCACGTCAGAACTTGTATATGAAATCAATGGTGTCATTTTCCGCCCCTGGTATATTGTGCCCATTATTGGACCAATATTGGTTGCCAACATGATTGACGAGCGCCAATGTAAAATCAATATTGGTCCAATATTGGTTGGCAACATGATGCCAATTGAAGAGCGCCAATGTAAAACCAATATTGGTCCAATATTGGTTTGATAATATGCACAAAATATTTTCCGGTCATTGAAATTCTTTAGCGGGAATCTTGTTATGACCTATTGTTGGTTAAAATTATGATGCCTTAACCAACGTCGAATAAACTAAAAATGAATTATATTTTTACTCTTTAACTTGAGACCATAATAACTATAATAGTTTATGGTCTCAGCTTTTACCAACGCAGCATTAAAAGTAATTTTTAACCAACGCTTAATGTTTAACCAATGACATGTAGTATACTTTTTAACCAACATTCCTTTAATACATGGTTTTTTAATACCTGTTCTGAGAGTGTAGTTAGAGCCATGTTTGGTTTACTGTTATAATAGTATCATGAAACCAATACCTATTGGGGAAGTCATGTGGGTGTAGACTGACAACGATACGAAGAGGAATTGGGAACAGTCCAAGTAATTAATAAGTAGGATATTATAAAGCTAAATAAAATAAATATTCCATCTTTCAGCAGAATAATATTTCGTGCCAAAAGGTACTCTCAAAGTCACTCAGATCTAAGATAAGAGCTTAGACATGTTAGAAGGACTTATATATTATTAAACTATTTCATTCGGATAAAGATAAAGTTTGGCAACAATGTGTATTCACTATTTATTGTGGCCAGATTGTTGCAAAATGTGAGCAGCGTTCGTGCATCTGAGTGTTGTATCAATAACATAGCAGTGTTTACTTGTTGATACAACAGTTGTACGGAACTGTACAAATCGACACAATATTTTTGATACCGTGCCAAACCGCAGAGAGGTTTTCCTTAAACGAACCGCTCAATATTAAATTACAATACTATTAAACTGTAATAAAGGAGTGTCTAAGACAGACAAAAGCTGTCAGGTTTAATAAGGGGAAGACACAGTGATGTCTGTGTCGCCCAAGTCCTATTAAGTTTCACTGTGCATTATAATTCGTAACGGATTACTCGGTTAACCTAGTTTACTATACCGACGTAACGGATGAAGAATTCAACTTTCGAAGACTATTTAAGGACAAAGTTCAAACTTTTGTCTGTTGACAAAAAGGATTTCTTTACATTTACCAGCATGCTTCACTTTCATCACATGACCATTGGTTTTCTGTCTTTAGTGTATAATGGTTCCTGCTGATTTTCATTGCAATGATAGACTCTGTAAATCGAGAATACCCTGCTGCATGTGGTATCATTGATGCTTAGGGAGTGTTCATAAATACTTTGGTGGGTTTGTTGGACATTTTTGAGCCTCAGACATATTTTTTTCCTTGATCCCCCAAACAGCGTTAATTTTGGTATTGATCCCCCTTTTACGTGGATTTTTCTTCTTGATCTACCCCCCCCCCCCCCCCCCCCCACACACACACCCCTCCCCTTGTATGTCCAAGTAATCGAGCAATAATAGATTTGACTGCGCGAAACACTGGAAAAAAGTGTCCTTTTTTCGTCTGCACGAAGAGTTAAATAAATCACAAGATATCATGAGGCCGTTAGCGATCGTCAGATTTGCTGTGTACTGTATACCTTTTTGATGAGGAGCGCCGAAGACCTTTTTTCTTCTTTTTTTCTTCCGCAAAAGAAAATTCAAGGTCAGGCGGGTTACGCCAATTCATGCAATGATTTGAGTCATTCAAATTGTTAGAAGGATTTGAATTTCCGATGACGCGCTTCTTTTCTAAAGATGGTTTAATATTACCGTACTACATCCAGCAATGTTGTTGTCGCAGCAAGGCTATATCAGTACCCCTATTTATTACAGGGACTCTTCAAACATGCAAGCCGTAGAGGTACAAGCGAGACAGACATAGTATTAATAGTTTTCTATAGCATTTCAATATAGACGATCATCCGTGCTTTTCATAATCTCTGGGCTAGTGATGCTAAAGCATGCTGGGGACTAGAACACTTATGGTCTGGTGAGACACCAATTCTTTGGAAGGGAAATCAAAGGGGCGCGCCTAAGTTTACATCATCGTGCAGGAGGAGACCAAATGATATACTTTATATTCTTTTTATTCTTTTACTCGCTATGATTTGGCCTAGAGGTCAGAGCTGATACTGAAAGAAGCTTGTCCGACTGCGAACCCATTGAACTTTACCTGGTTTATAAAAACTGGGATGATATAATTACATATATTACAACTGCAGCTTAGCTGTTTCCTTATGATCCTGAAAAAGGGGTCATTGAAGTTTTATGTACATGAAGGCCTATCCCAGCAAGCACATGTTTTTAAAATGTTGTTAACGTTTTAAATATCTAAATACGTTTAAATGTAAACGTTTATAAAACGTTATGTGTTAAATACACAGATAGATAATTACATTATTACATAATATTAGGTAAATATACGCGTAGAAAAGGGTTCGATGAATCCAACCATGATAATGAAATTGACCATTTTGGAGAAAATTATAAAATACACGTTTTTTGACCCATTTAAGGTTCTGCAAAGATAACTCAAAATATATGTTGTCAAATGTTGTCATACTAGTTTTATTATATTCCTAATAACATTCCCAAGGAAACCTTTTTGTTTTGTTTTAATATCTTATTTATTTTTTGAGTTATAGACCAAAAAGTGCCAACAAATGTGATTTGTTACCTCTAAAATTCATGATTTTAGAGGTAACAAATCACATTTTTTGGCACTTTTTGATCTCTAACTCATAAGATATTAAAAAATTAAAATAAATGCTTCCTAGGGAACGTTATCAGGAATATATTAAAACTAGTATGACAACATTTGACAAAATATATTTTGAGTTATCTTTGCAGAAGCTAAAATGGGTCAAAAAACGTGTTTTTATAATTTTCTCCAAAATGGTCAATTTCATTATCATGGTTGGATTCATTGAACCCTTTTCTGCATAAAACTGTATACTTTTATATAGATTAAGGGAATAATAAAGAAGTTACGGCAGTTTTACGGAGGCTATGCTGAGGGTCCACACCCCCTTAAAAGTACTACTTTAAACATTGGAGGAGTAAATGACATTTATGGTAGATATTAGAAGACACGCTAACCAAAAAATATAACAACTAACAAACATTTAATAGGCCCAATACAACAAAACTAAACGAGTCCAGTAAAAAAAGAAGGTTTCTGAAGTGAATGAACTAGTGAATTCAGCAAAAATGTCAATGCGAGGCACTGCCATTGGCCTTCCGCAGTACTTCCGCTTGTCAGAACGGTTTATAAAGCCATTGACAGACGGTTTCCCGTGTGTGCCTTAGTTGTGTCATTGCTTCACAGTGCAACTTCAGCATTGTACGTGCAGTATAGTGCAATTTATAACGATTTGTTTCAAAACAAACAAACCGTTAGAGAATAGCACAAATCCTTTTTTCACCGACCCCTTAAGGGCTCAGCAGACTCCACAACGCTCTAACTTTTTGCGATCTCACACATGCGTAGAAGCTCCACCACAACCAAATGACGCAGCCTGATTGGTCAACAATGGTCAACGCTTGCGCTCAGCGTTGGAGCGTTGGGAGTCTGCTGAGCCCTTTAGGCGACTACGGCCGAGTGCACCAATGACGGGTAGCTGAAGAATAGCGCTTCCTCGCTAGTAACTGAGGCGTAACCCAAAATTTTGAAAGCGCCAATGCGGGGTAAGCTATACTAGGCTAGTAACTGGCGGGTAATTTACGCTAAATGTTATACCTGACCGGACCCAAGAGTAAGTTGGGGCATAACGTTTTATGCCACAAGTCAGTCGATTCTAGCAGTAGCGTAAATTTGTTGTGAACATTGGGGGGGGGGGGGGGGGGGACGATTCGCTGATGCTGAAAAGGACCAATTGCGCTTGCATGCCCAGGGGTGTATATTTGAAGTGGAATGTGACCCCTCATAAGCTGAAAGATTTTATATTTTTGGAAATCCATTCATGTAATTTGGTGATTTTTTTAGTCAAAATTTAGATCAACTCCTTTTACCCATTCAAACACTAATCGCACCGACTTTGTGTCATATTGTGACCAAAATGTACTAATTGTCCAAGGATCTTAAATAATGACTAAATAAATAAACTTATTATTGTTTTTATTAATTAAAAACTGATAAAGCCAAGTTTCAACATTATTGTGAGTGGAAGGGTAGAACTAGAAGAACGAGAAAAAAAGCATATCGTGCCGTGCGTGGTCTGGGAATCGAACCAGGGTTATGCGGTTAACAAGCGAAGGACAAGGTATCCACGCCACGGAAGTATTTGTGTTAAGAGATGTGTTATAATTGTATTATAATTGTTTCGATCGGGTATTTGTGTTTGTCATTAAAATTGTGCTTTTTGGTGCAATGTTTGTATGTGCCCCTCGCCCAAAATATGTTTGTTATGTCATGATAGTCCTTATTTTGAAAAAGCGGTAAACAAACTTCGAAATTTTGGCCATAAAATGGCATCATTTTTTTCCGGATCGCAGGCCGACTCCACGTGATTCTTGATTTACACTAACCTATGACCTAGCGAGTGACGACACGTTTTTAATATTACGGAGGACCACTCACGTCAGAATTGTACTGTAAACTCTAAATTAACACTTGGCATATGCGCCAATTAATTTTGTAAGGGGACGATGCTGATTAATGTGGATATTTACCTCGCTAGTTGCTATTCTGGTGTTACTCGCCAGTTATGCTCTAAGAATTACATCGTTAGTAAGTTATGCTACAGTTAGAGCATAACTACTAGGGAGGTAGCTTACCTCTCTATTAAGTTACCCGTCATTGGTGCACTCGGCCGTGTTCTACGGTAAGACGTACGTCTCAGGTTGGGTCAGTTGGTCTACGGATAGACGTACGTCCCAGGTTAGGTCAGTCGTCGGGCATTTGTTATTCTTCTTCTTGTTACCCTCAAAATGACCGTTAAAAATTCCAAAAATCTGTCAACATTTTGCCGTTTATTTGACAAGCGAAACCATTCTTTTTTGAACGTGAAATGTTTTTTACCAATTTCTAAAAAAAATTGGTCGGTCAGTCCCGTAAACAAGATTTCCTTTTTTCGTTGCCATACCGAACTTTATTCCAAAATGATTTGAACCGCGGGGAGTAGCCAACATACTCGGAATTTGGAAACACGGATCCATAATTCGGGTGTTTTCTACCTAAAACACGGCTGATTTGAACGTGGTTTTCTTCCTGATGATGTAGGCGTTATCGGGATCGGGACCTGTATTTAGCATGTTTAGGGATTTCTACCATGAAAAACGGTTGATTTGATGTTTTGAGTCCGCGTGTAGTGACGCGAAAATGAAAATCGTACTTGACATTACATTTGGGATTGCAAAAATCAACCATTCTAAACGTGCAATATCTCAAATTAAAGAGGAAACCTCTCAACAACTTTATAATTTAATATGTTTATTAGAAATTATACTTTTAGAGTTATCAGCACATTTATTACCTGGTCAGTTACTTATTGTTTAAACAATCAAACACACAAACGCGCAACATAAACAAACTAAACGCGCAATTTTCTATGGACGCAGTTTAGTTGTTCTAAATCTTTCAATTCTTGAAATGTTCACAACGCGCCCACGTGAATTGTAACCCACTCACTCTTCCCCCAATGACTCGTCAATCAATTCACTACTCCTTCTAATCAATCACTTGAATACTCCTACATGATCAATCACTTAGAGCTTCCGATTACCATTTGCAAATTAGTATGATATTTGAAAATGAGCGTGCACCACAAATCAAATTTCAAATCATGGAAACCTCTTTAAATGTCATGTAAATTCTCTATTAAACGGCGTATGTATGTATGTGCACACCGCAATATTTTCCATTCACGTCACCAGAATTCCCCCCCTCCCAGTTGCCCTTCAATTGGGTCTTTTAAATCGCAACTCAAGACACACTTTTTCAAAATTGCTATGATTAAGGATTAACTTGTATGTAATAACTGTTTATGCCACATCTGTGTGTATTATTCATATGTCTATTTGATTGTATCTACAGGGTGAGTCAAAAAGAAGGTGTACGGATTTGAATATTTTTTCCTGAGAAAGAAAAAGAAAATTGACCTAAAACTCAAGCAATATTTTGACAAGACTATTCTTCCGATCATCTGAAAAAAAGAATGACTGAAATCGATCATTCCTATCCAGAGTTATAGCTATTTTACTAAAAGAACCATTTTTTTTAGCTGTCCACCGATACGTAAAACAGAACACAGTAAAGAAAATGTTTAAAACTCATCATTATCATATCAGGAAGTAATTGTTTTATTCCTCATAATGAAAAATCATAGAATCCGTCAAAAAGAGTAGGTTAAAGTCTTATTGTAGTCACTGATTATTTATTTTAGGCACACCATTCCCACCTGTGTTTGAAACTCCCGGGCTTTAATCTTATTTGAATATGAATGACCGTGGTTACATTTTGCTGCCCACTTACAGTGGGTAGATATCAAGAGAATTAAGCGTTTCGTGGACAGCTAAAAAAAGGGGTTATTTTTTTAAAACAGGCATAGCTCCTGATAATTGATCGATTTCAATTATTTCTTTTGTCATATGAGCGGAATAAGTTGCTCTTTGAATACGTGTCTCTTTGGTTTGTCAAATTTGTTTGGTCTATTTTTAAACAAATATTCATTCCCATACAACTTCTTTTTGACTCACCCTGTATCTGTATTTATGTTGCTTATTATTTTGGTATCTTGATTATTATCTTGTTTCCTGCGGTTTTTGTTGCTCTTCATGCGCCATGATCATGAGTGTCTTACGGATTTGCGCGCTTTTTAAATGTTCACTATTAATATTATTATTATTATTACTCTGTGAAATATCTTATAGGCGTTTGTGATAGATGTTGTTCAACAAATCGCGATCAAAAGTTGGTTATTAACTCCTTATTGGCTCTTGTTTATTGGTGTGTAACCTAGCATTTCAACAACTTTTCTAGACTCTCCGGAAAGGTGGTCCAGCTCTCTCATTGTGTGCTGTCCTGTTGATCTTCTTAAACCACAACTTGGGTCCTATTACACTTGCAAACACTTAAGACTGGGTTGCTGTAAAAATCAAAGAAGTGGTGGCAGACTTTAAAATATCAATTTCCTTTAAACTTTGCACATGTTTAGACCTTTGGTCAACATGTATATATTTGGTAAAAAAATACCAATATACCTTTTGGTTGCCATGGCAACGGCCAATATAGGAATTTACCCAATTTTCACTATTTTTACCCATTTCACAACTTTAAAAAAGCTTTAATATTAGGTAATATTTCTGTATGAAGAACAAGCATTACAGTCCCCTTCTTTCCTACAGTGAAGCAACCATCCTTGTCCTTTCTAAAAAAGGATGTAAACATTAACACGCATCTTTTCAATGTGGGTGAAATCATTTTGTAGAATAGGGGTGTTTTGATTTAATTTTAATTATGCAAAAAATGATGGTCGTAAAAAATGACATAACCCCCAAAGTGGCAGGTTTTTTTAATTAGCTTTTTCGGGATTAATAGACAAGATGTTGGTTTATATGTTTCAAGAAAAAAAGTGTTGTACCGGAGAGCAGTGTTACCAGAAACTTTGCACTTTGTCGGTTTATTGACATTCAATTCATTGGGGAAAATAGGGATTTTGAGGATTTATTTTCATAGAAAATCCAAATAACGATTGACATGCGTTCAAATGATATTTGTATCAATTCAGCATTAAGTGGGACATGATTTGATAGTATTTAAACAACAGCGTTGCCAGAATAACCCCCCCCCCCCCCCCCCCAGCGAAGCTGTTGCTCATAACCTTTAGTAGGGTCATATTAGTCGGGTATGTACAGGGGGGGGGGGGGGGTTCATGTGCACCTCCCCTAGTTCTCAACCAAACCAACTTTTGTGGGTGTCTTCTAGGGTCCTTAAACACATTTTAGATGTTAACAGTGAAAAAAACCCGATGCTCTCTAGATATCCAAGATGGCGTCCAAAACGGCCGCCCAGACTGGTCAAATCTCATGAAATGACATAATAGATATTAAATTGTATGGTGAAAGTAAAGTTTTAATAGTGGGATGTATGTATTAGACCACTAGACACTCATATCCAGAACTTTTGCTTTTTTAACACACCTTAGTCCAAGATGGCCGCCAAAATGGCCGCCAAATATGGTAACATTCCATATATTGGCATATAAACCAACATGTATGATTATAGTATAGTTTTAACAATTGGATGTATGTGTTAGACCACTTAAAACTCATATCTAGTTAATTTGATTTGTTACCAAAATGGCCGCCAAATTCATAGCCAAAAATGGTTAAAAGTGGTCAAAAATCCATGAAATAGCATTTTATGATAACAATATAATATGGCCCCAAAATGGTTCCCGAAGTGGCTGCAAAAATTGTCAAATTCCATAAAATGGGATAAGATCAACCTAAATGTATGATAAAAATATAGTTTTAATGATGGGATATATGTATGAGACCACTATAGTAACTCATATCTAGTATTTTTGCTTTGTTTACATACTTAATAATCAAAAGTGGCCCCCAAAATGGGTCCCAAAATGACTGAACAAATTATCGAAATTCCATGAAATGGTATAATATCAACCAAAATATATGATGAAAGTATAGTTTTAACATTGGTATGTATATATTACAACACTAGTAACTTATATCCAGTATACTATTTGCATTGTAATAACATACTTTAAATCCAGATGGCCACAAATTTGGCCGCTGTAAATGTAAAAATAGAGTGAATGATAATCCACAATAGATATTGTAAGAGTGTATATTACATCACATTCACCAAATAGTTATAAACTGCTAAGCTATTGCTTTTAGATATAAGGCCCACCTCTGTGACAATTTTGATTCTGTATCACTTTCCAAAATGGTTTCCAGAGTGGTTTGTTTTGTATTGTAAATGACCATACTATGGTTCGGGAACCAATTTGGGGGCCATTTTGGATTTTGAACTGTGTTAACAAATCAAAAATACTGGATATGAGTTACTAGTGGTCTAACACATACATGCCATCATTAAAATTATATTTTCATCATACATTTCGGTTGATATTATGCTATTATAAGGAATTTTGCCTACTTTTGACCATTTGTTGCCATTAATTTAGCGGCCATTTTGGTTTTAAAGTATATTAACAAAGCAAAAATACTAGATATGAGTTTTAGTGGTCTAATACATACATCCCATATTGTTAGAACTCTACTCTAATCATACATGTTGGTTATATATATGCCAATAATGGAATTTTACCATTTTGGCGGCCATCTTAGATTAAGGTGTGTTAATAAAGCAAATGTTCTGGATATGAGTGTCTAGTGGTCTAATACATACATCCCACTATTGAAACTATACTTTCACCGTACAATTTGATTGCTATCATGTCAGTTTATGAGATTTGACCAGTTTGGGGGGACCATTTGGGACGCCATCTTGGATATCTGGAGAGCATCATCTGAAATGTGTTTAAGGACCCTAAAATACACCCAAAAAAGGTTCTTTTGGTTTAGTACTGGGGGGGAGGGGGTGGTGCACATGAACCCCCCTGTACATACCCCCTGACTAGTAGGGCTATAATGTGGATCACACTAGATTTTACCACCAAACTAGGCTTAAAGACGGGTTGCAGGAAACAGTGTTGCAACATTGTTTTATTTTATACTGTAGTCCAGGTCCAAAAGAAAATGTTTGATATAAAAAGTCACTTACCAAATTATTATAGGCCTAGGCCTATATCAAGGTTTACATTAAAAAATCATGTCTCTGGCAACACTGACTGCCTTTAATGCTATTTAAGTATTTGTTCTCTTCATTTCAACATTCATTTCATGTATTCTATCATAAATATGACCAAGTTGTTATATAATTTGTCAATTAAGACTTCCTTTAATGTATAATTTTGGCAATTCATGGCGGGTTTTTTCAGCCAAAGTGCTAACTTTCCGGCAACACTGTTTCCGTATACTTGAAATACCAAAACATTTAATTCCATGTTTATGTAGGTTGGTATCTTTACCAATTATGAAAGTGGCATTATCCACAAAGTGCCACTTTCGGCTTTATAGCCCCATTCAATACCCCATTTTTCGCTATGAGAAAATATGATGTACCAGTGCTTCCAATTAACCTATGTTTCATTACTTAAATAGTGTAAAAACTTGCAAAATTGGTTGGAAATCTTATTTTGGCCGTTACCATGGCAATTGGCAACCGACATCTGATATCCATTTTTTTTTCTATTTTTGTATTATATGTACCCATACCGACTCATGCATGAAGTATTGCCAAAATCCATTTTTTGATGTCTGCCAACTTTTTAAAAATATCTTTGATTTTTACAGCAACCCAGTCTTAAGATTAATCTTAAGAAGAATTCTTCTTCTTGAAATTCTTGAGATTATTTAAGAATTTGTGAGTTAAAATATGCATGATATAGACCCTGGGTCAAATTTAAGAACTTGACCCTTCTTCATAAAGCTCAACTCAGGAAGAACTCTTAAATATTCTTCTTAACCAGGCTTAAGAAAAGTTCAGAATCACGATTTCTAAATTCACCTACAATTAATCTGTTAAGATTAAGTCTTTTAAGTCGTATACAATAGGGCCATGGTCCGGCAAATGCGGTACAAAACTCTCCATTTCACGTGAAATGTTTTAAACTCCAAACGATGTGTTCTTAGAAACACGTAAATGTATTTATTAAAACAGTGTAGTTAAGTTATAGGGCAAAGAATATTTAGAGCACCTTTTGATTAAGAAATATATAAATAAGCTTAAAAACGACAATCCACCAAGTCTAAATTAACGACACTTATTGATTATACACACCGTTACAGATCGGTGTATGTTCGCCTTTTCCATACCTAAAACGTCACAAATACCTTAGAACCCTGAAAATGTCACATGTGAGGTTTGCAATAATATACTGCACCACCATATGAATTGAAATCGGTTTTCCAACTTCCTTGGACGAGATTGCCATGAGGGCGCTGTGTAAAACGCAATCAGTAAGAGACTACGGCCGACATGCAAATTCAATTTCGATTTCCATCACGCAAATTCAACATTAAATAATACGCACTACACCACGTATTCAATTATAAATTATACTTAAACGAGAAATGATTCTCCAACTTTGGCGGTTTTCAAGGTAAAATTGTTTAGTTTTTAAATAGAAATCTAAAATGTAAACATGCTTTATGACCAAACAAGACAAGGGGCCCTCCTAACAGACTCGTACCAGTATATGGCTAAACCGAAATATGAAAGTCTGAACTACATCAAAAAGTTGTCGTGATATCATAAACTCCTCAAAAAAAGTTTGGAAATATTAATTTGTTCAATCGCCAATGTGTCCGTTATCTCGTAATTTATTCATATTGTGTTACATGTAAAAGAAAAGCTGATGTGTTTTTCGTTTCAATGATACTTCGTAGCAATCACTTGTTTCAGTGTTTAGCCAATTGCTTTAGAACAGTGGGAAGGTGTCATTAAAAATGTGCCAACTTCACCACTTTTTCGTGCTCAAAATAACAACTCGTTTGTCGTCTGTTTAATTAAGTGTTACTGTGTTACGTTGACACAATCAGATTGAGTCGTCTTCATTTTCCCAAGCAAAAACACGAAGTGATTTCTAAACATTTTGGTATCATTGTAAAGATGAACACATTGGGTTTCTATGTGCCACACACTATGAACATATAAACGAAATATACGACAGATAGGCATTTAGGCAATTGAAAAATATTTCCGAACTATTTTGAGGGGTCAATTAAACTATCCAACATTCACATATATTTTTCTGTCTACAATATCTTTTGAGATCAAGGTAAAAATGCCAATAAATGCCTAGTCTTAAAATATTGCTGATCTGACAAGTTGTCGTCTGTAAAATGATTCAAGATTGAAAGTAAATAAAGAAGATGACTTTACATCTAGTGCACACCCAAAACATGGCGCGTAGACCACTGCAGCAAACGAGCTGTTTGAATCGCTGTTCATAAGTTTTAACGCTCACTGTTGTTTGCAGACTTTCAATCGTGGGATAAGAAACACAGTTTACTCGGTAATTGTTCTCTGGAAACAATACAGTTTCCGCAAGTTAACCTTTCGACAGATAGACCAATAAAGATTAATAATCATATTATTAGTATATCCGTCAAACTACGCTGGTATCCGTGATCATTGAATAGCTATTGGGTTGGGTTCGATGCCTGGTGTCTGTATGCTCCTTTCCATATTTCGGGAAAGAATGATACCCCGCATGTTTTCGATCTTGGTTGAGTGCAGGTCCCCATTCTCTTGTTGGCTGCAATGTCTGCTTTAGGCGCTGATTAACAAAAATACAAATAAAACAAGACGATAATAACAATTACAAGAACATCAGCAACTGCCTGGGCAACTTCGACAATATCAATAATAGCGATGAAAACAGAAACTAAAATAACCCAACAGCATCAGTCCAGGCAAATTTACAGATCTGGATGGAGCACGCGTTGATTTGAAATGAATGAAAAGAAGATCATAAGTCTATACGAATCTATGAAAATGTATTAAAAGGAGCAAAATATCATTTTAGCACATATCCAACATGTCTTAGGAATTTCCTTAGGGGTTCAGGTGGCAACAACTCGCAACGATTTTGGCGACGACGAAGTGTATAAAATTGGTAAGCAAATGTCCCCCATAATTTGACCATGCTGATATCACGTCCATAAATCAAGTAGAGAAGTTTGTTATTTTATGTTTGTTTGTTCATAAAGAGGTACTAAATTAAATGTCATCTTAAACCCTTTCCATTAAATGGGATTGCGTTGTATTGTACACGTTATGCTATTGGAAGCAGCTAGTCATGTGTGGCTAAATATAGGTAGCTTGGAATAGTACTGACACTTACATAGGCGTTGTACTGAGTGTGCATAGTTATCTAAAATTTGATAATCTATGCCCATGAACGTTTTGGTTTTTATATCGCGATACTAAATCTCATATAGTAGAAATTCATTTATTTAGCAAAACTGACAAACCTCTAACGGTCCTCCTTTCATTCCCCAAATGGCATATAATGGATATGCTACGACAGGGAACAGTGTGATCATCATCAACAGCCAACCCAGGGCTAAGGCCCAGTCTGGATAGACGTAATATTCACCGTATTTCAGAGGCTCGTAGAGAACGAACGAGAAAACCGTTACAAACTGCAAACAATGAATATTCATGAGAGGCTTTCTTTAATTGTTCAATAAGCAGAACGTAGATTATCAAGACAGGCATGGACTAGTGTGTACAATGTATTTTTCTTTTGAAGCAATGTGTGTTTCGGACCAAGGTCGCTCAACACAAAAAGCCTATTTTGCCCTGTCGCGTCGTGAAATAACTTCTCAACATCCATAAATAAAACGTCGCTCTCGTTCTCAGACGCGTTAAATCGGTAGGTATCTATTTCAAAGGACGTGTTATTGTCCGTCGCGCTCATGGATTCGAGTTTAGGTGTAATAAAAAAACTGAGTGAAATCAGTGAATATACACACTTCACAAAATGGCGATACATCTATCGCATCTTTGTGTATTTAATTCATATGTTTCCAATATAAGAAGTATTTTAACTTTCACCGTTGTTTTATAAGCATTCCATATTTGGAAGTATTGGATAATTTGGTGCTGCAATAGACTTTCAATACCCATACAGTTTACCGAGCTTTTCAAGCACGCTAGTCATACAGTTGTAGGTGAAACAGACATAGTATCAGCTCCATACAACATTCTGAAGATCTATGGTATATCACGCTCATTTGGAAGGAGCAAATTATTGTATCAAAGACGATATATTGAGCATCAATAGCATGCTTCACACTCACCACTGTCTACTGATTCCCAATGAAATTACATTGCAATGAAAGGCTTGTTACGTTGTTAAATGAGGGCATTCCAGAAAATAATGCTGCAAGTAGTACAGTGACTTTCATTCAGTCCTCTTGTTTCCTTAAAGACTCTTTTTTTAAATAACAAATATGACAGTTGTGGTTGGGATTCAAATTCTTTTTCATATGTTATGCCGACCTGTACCACGTGAAGTAAATCCAATACAAGTTTTAGAAGATGGATTTCAGATCTTGGATAGTGTTTGTTTCGTGGAAAAGACCTTGGGGGAAAATAGTAATGCAAAGCATGTTGTGGCTGCACAAAATGTTCTTTGGTATGTTTTAATGGGACTGCATTCATAATCGTCCTTACAGCATGAACTTGCAATGTTGTAAAGAAATTGTTTACAAAAATCACTTTTGCCCCTGGAAAATGTTTGAGTTGATTTTAAATGTGCAGAGAATATTTAAGTGTTACGAAAAAGTGAACAATATAGATAAATATTAAAACAATAATATCATTGGCGTTTAATTAAATATGCAACACAACATGAATATCACGAAACATTCTAAATGGTTTACAAGGGGGACTGTGCACCTTCAGGTATAGCCTCCGTAAAAAAACCCGTAACTTCTTCATTATTCATTTAATCTATATAAAAGTATACATTTTTTGCAGAAAAGGGTTTAATGAATCCAACCATGATCATGAAATTGACCTTTTTGAAGAAAATGATAAAAAACACGTTTTTTTACCCATTTTAGGTTCTGCAAAGATAACTCAAAATATATTTTGTCAAATTTTTGTCATACTAGTTTTATTATATTCCTAAAACAATTCGTTACGGCAGTTACGGCAGTTTACGTAGCCTATACCTGAAGGTGCACAGTCCCCCACATCGTAAAGCGACATTCTGCGAAGTTTAGTTGAACGAAAAATATGTTACAAAATGTTTTCCAACAAAAGCGCTTCTTGATCATAACACACTTACCAACAGAAACACTGGGGTCAGAGCCATCCAACAAACCTTCCAGTAGATGCTGGGACGAAAACCTAACATGGCTTCCATATCATTGAAAAATCGATCAACACCTGTGTAAAATATAGAGAGAATTACCTTAATCATGTTAATGTTTAAGTCAGTTTCTTTCACAGACCTACCTCCAATGCGCACTACAACACATTCAACAGTAGCAATGAAGATAGGCTTCTGTTGAATATGTTTTGTGAGTGGTCAATTAATGGGGACACATCACAGTAGATTGAGGTCAACCTACCTCTCAACATGGTCAAACGGACCTCCGTGGTGCGCAACACATAAGCTCAACCTCACGGCTCTGATTGGTCACTGCAGTTTTGTGAGTTTTAAAACATATGCGCAGTGAGCTGGATGACGTGCGCCCGCGTGTGTTGGAATACTGAACAGCAAGACCAGAAGGATGTATGACGGGCATCTATTTGTTGCCTTTCACATGCTACTTACCATATGCATACGCCACTGCTATGCATTCCAAAAATGCGATGATCAGCAAATTTACACCAACGCCATACATATTCACTAAATTTAACAGGTAAATACCTCCCTGTGAAGATGAAGAAATTGATATAAAAATATGTTTTTATACACAAAATAATTAATTATAATGACGTTTTTAAATGAAATGTTTTGGAAGATTCCTTTCAGGAGTTGCTTCGAATAAAAAACCATATCAATACGTATGTCAGTGTTATCAATTTATTTCAATGGGCAGTTGTGGCTGACAGACAACAATAGTTTTAAAATAACATCAAACAAAAACACGCCAAATGCTTAGAATACCAAAAAAAATCCGTTAAGTTATTGATATGATTTGTTTCTTTATTGATATATGTTTGTCTTTCTTTCTGTGTTTTTCTTATGGTCTGAGCAATAATATGTTGTTTTTTTGTGAAATAATATTCCTTATTCATGAAAATATATAAGTCTGGTTTTTTTTGTTATTTAAAACAAGCATTTTTCTTAAAAGACATAAAGTCGGACCTTGTTGTACACATTATCCATGGAATTGTCATTAGTTTATAAATAGTTATGAGGTGTAAATATTGATGCTTCCGTATCAACAAAATTGAAAATCTATGTTTTTTAATTCACTGTCATTTCCCTAAAATATGGTTGGATTTCAATGAACATTTTACTCATGGATCGAAAGGTTGTTGGATTTATTACTCCTTGATTTTGTTTTTTTATAATCATCTTTTAAATAACATGTGTTATAATACATACCTGAGTACACATAGGTAAACCCAATAGGAAAAGAATAATGCACGACGCTACTGTTATCATTGTCTTATGTTTTCTGAAGGATTTGCTGTAGACATCCAGTTCATCTATTACACTTGTTACACACGCTTCTACCACTGCCATCTGATTGGGTTACGAATTGTGGGTCATTAACATAAAGGCCTGCCGCGTTGATTGCTTGATCGGAATGCGGGTAGGGATGAAAGAGGTCTTTGATACCGTTGATCGGGTTGAATAGCCTCGTGGTGGAGCATGAAATGCAGCTAGGGCGATACTAATTCTGTTCCACAGACGATTGCTTCGGCGGGCTACAGGTGTTGTGCAGAGGTATGGTATGTACAATACCGATGAGGGGTTATATAATAGTAGGTAGTTGGGTGGAAATGATGAGGTAACATAAACAGACGTTGAGCGGGTGAACCGGTGTTGTCAAATCCAGCTGGAAAAGACGTGAAGTATCCACTAGTGGATGATGATTCCACGCAAGTTTCTCTGGCTGTCTTTTTACAGTTAATAAATAGCCATCCATATTGAGTTATAATACCTGCCAAAGGGATCCAATGTGTTATACCTACCACACTAAATGGAGATGACTCGTATACACGCAGTAAATGATGACAATGGAAATTCTGAACTGAAAACCTTTCATAGCATTTTATGTTATAGGCCTACCTTACCTGTCCGACATTTCTCAACTAGCAGGCTTATCCTCAGAGCAAGTTAACGAGTTGGTCATACGTCATATTACTTACTCTATGCATATCTTCTGGACCATCTGGATAGCTTCAAATCTACAAGACCTCCGATGTTTTCTTTTAGCGTGAAAGTGATTAAACTAATACGTGTATTACATACCATCGAAAACATATGGTTTCAAAAGTTTCAAAAGAGTTCGCGAAAATCATAAGAAAAAAATTAAAAGGGGCTTATAGACACATAATCAAATACAAACACTGATTGAGTAATCGTAAACGCCTTGTGAATGTTTTCAAAACGCGTTACCAAAGTTACTGCAATAAATTGAGAACCCTGCCATATACATGCGCATCATTAAAAGCGCTTGAGAACCAATGAGACTGAGACACGTAATTACGATAGGAAAAAGATCGTTTATAATAGTAAAGTTTACGTTTCACAAACCTCGGTTACCATCGGCAGACCAAGCAGAAATAAAACACCAGAAAAAGCAACTGTAACGAGTGCTTTATGTTTCCGTAGCTTCTTTCCTGTTTCACCCAAATCGTCAAGTATACTGGTAATCACGGCCTCAACCGCAGCCATCTACGTACATACCGCCACCACAAGAACAATAATGTTGATATTGTTTAGAGCCAGTTTTGGCGTCAAGATTTGTTTACAAGGTAAGTCATGAGCTTATGTCTATATCAATTTTGGTAGCTTTAATGCTTTGCCGCGAAACGAAATATCGTCATACTTTCCACAAAGAGGACACGTTCAACTCTGAATGGATATGACTATTAAGAGCATTGACTTAGTGCAAAGCAAGGTGAAGCATTCCTATGATAACAAGAAGCATTGACATGATAGCAGGAAGCATTGTCGTGATAACAAGAAGCATTGTCGTGATAACAAGAAGCATTTCACGATAACAAGAAGCATTGTCGGGATAACAAGAAGCCTTCTCATGATAACAAGAAGCATTGTCGTGATAACAAGAAGCATTCTCACGATAACAAGAAGCATTCTCATGATAACAAGAAGCATTCTCATTTATTAATGAATTTGAAAGACGAGTGGTTGTTAGGATATTAGGAAGCAACTATTGTGATCAAAAGAAGCATTAAAACATGATGATACAAATGCACTGTTGTTTGTTGTTCCTAAAAGCATTGGTATTAAAGAGGCACTGAGAGATCCTCGGGGCAGGACGCCCTCAATTTCTTCAGAAATTGGGGTTTGACATATACGTAATGCTTACATGTACTAACTACAAGCCAACATTTTTAGAGTTTAATTTGCAAAATTTCGTGCAACATTTTTGTTTGTTTCATTTCGATGAAGATCATATAGAATAACAAAATGCATCTTAATGGCCACATATTTGGTTTTCTACCAAATTATTTTATGTTTACCATGAATATTTTGAAGACCACCTGTGAATTTAATCAAAATACCAACAAAGTGAAAAGCATTAAGAGGCCTTCAGAAATGCAGAGAAAATGTCTTTCATTATTCATGTTTACTGATTTTTTAAAGAAATCATTTCATGAGAGGGTTTCTTCATAATATATCACCTATCTAAACAAGGTAAATATATTTTATTTAAACTGTTTTGAGCAGTCTCTCAATGCCCCTTTAAATCATAATTGGGAATGACAAAAACATTATCAGGATTGAAGACGGATGTTGTATTACATTAATTTGTCTTCGTCTTCTGATAACAATAATATCATTGTTATGGTAGCAAGGATCATTATTATGGTATAAAGAAGCATTACTGTGATAAAAAAAAAAGTAGCATTGTTATGAGAAATTAAAATAAACATTTTTTTGTCACAGCTTTTACTTTGGAAAAGATTGCAAAACATTTATGACAATAAAAGCCTCAAATGATAAATGAAGTGAGGAAATTCAAAGAATACTTAAAAATTAAGTCGGAAAATATACAAGTGGACAATGGACATGTTATTAAAAGTTGCATCCCTGTGTAATTTGAATTAATGTAGTATAAGAGGGAAGAGTGAGAAGCAGTTTTATAAAAAATATATATACAAATATCATTATTTTAAATAGCCAATTTCCATTGAAAATGCCAAGTCAGTGAATCCCTTATTTTACTGAAAAATTTAAGAAATTAACCAGTTTGGATGATTTAATAGGTTAGTTAATTACATAAAATATGCGCATGTGCAAACCTTTTTGAACTTGACCAAAAACGGCTAAAAACACTGTGCCTTCAAAATATAATCAGAATCATTGACAAATGCTTAAATCAAGGTGTATGATTATATTGATAATCAAAATGAAGATAAACAAGGATGTATCAATCAAAAATGGCTGCCACAACCTCTCATTTTACTGCTATCATCAGAGCTACTAGATGTGTATCGTTAAAGTAATCGTCACATAATGAGAGAAAATGTAATTATTAATGACCAGCCTCTTTTTTAAATCCCCACTATTAATACTTTACATCATACAACAATTTACTCAATTATAATCTATTCCTCGATTTTTCTTTATCCTTGTTATTTTCCATGGCTTATTGTTGTGGATTTTGCTTAATAAAAGTGTATTTGAGATGGTCACTTCTTGTCTGATTTTTAGATTTAAAAAGTGTCAAACGAAGATAATTATGTGTTCTAACTATATACAAAGTGTTATCCATATGTCCAGCAAAATATTTACAGATTTAAGTCAGTGGTGGAAACATATTGGGCCGTATTCTCGTACGTAGTTAAACACGGTTTTAAGCTATTAAACTCGCGTCTAATTTTGACTTTAGATACATCGTTTAACTAAACGCAATTCTCGTACTAAACACGGTTTTAGCTTAACTTAACGCGTGTCTAACTTAAACGTGAATTTATCCTCTAAACGACGTGTTTAACAAAACACGATTTTAAACTCTGCAAATATCGTTCCCAGGTTGGGCCTGCGTTGATTGTATACAGGTATTTAATTCATTGTGTCCCTAATGGGTTACAATAGATATCGACCGAATGCCTTAAATACACGGTACTTTTAAAGACTACAAAATCCACACGTCAGCTTGCACCGGACACGGTCGAGTGATCATTCAGGGCATACAGTTGGTGCGCTAGTTTAGTTAAACATGTTAAACCCGCACTAAACTACCCCTGCACCCATGTTTAAAGTTAGACACATTTCGGCGAGTTAGACGCGTGTTTAAGTAAAACAAATGTACGAGAATCGCGTTTAGTTAAACGCTGTGTCTAAAGTCAAAGTTAGACGCGTGTTTAGCTTAAAACCGTGTTTAACTACGTAAGAGAATACGGCCCATAATGTTTAATGTGTCTAACGCACTTAAAGTGTTCAACTTTAAACATGGGTATGGGGTAGTTTAAGGCACGTTTAACTAAACAAATACACGAACTGTATGCCTTGAATGATTACTCAACCGTGCCCGGTGTAAACTGCCGAGCAGATCGTGTAGTATTAAAAATACATGTGCGTTTGAGGTATTCAGTCGATATCTATTGTAACCCATTAGGGCCACAACAAAAATAAATACCTGTATACAGTAACGCACAACTACCCTGGGACGAGATGTGCAGAGTTTAAAACCGTGTTTAGATAAACACGTTGTTCAAAAAGATAAACTCGCGTTTAAGTTAAACACGAGTTTAGTTAGACACGGTTTTAAGCTAAAACCGTGTTTAGTACGAGAATACGGCCCATTATGTTTATGTTAATGACATAACATAACCAAAGGTATCTCAAGATCCAAACGTGTATTGTATGAAAGACAAAGGTTCATACTTTGTCTTAATCAAACTATCCCTCAATAGAACCACTCATGTATCCCATACCAAGGTAACCTTTTATTACATATTGGGCCCTCGTATTTGATGTTATAAGGTGTGTTTTTTAAACTTAAGAGTCTATGCCTGAGAGAATAGGATGATATGACAAAATCTAGGAACATGAAGGTTGTCCAATATTGCTCATATATGGTTTGCTGGGTACAGTTGATGAAAGATTCAGGTTGACAAAGTTTAAAAATTCTGACCCCCCTGACTTGGATTTTCTGCCCCATGGCATTTTAGCCCCATTTTGAGCTATAAAATCATATAAAATCGTTTAAATTGGCTCTGTTTCTAAAGGCACAAAATGGGATTCTTTGCATCAACTGATTTTTGAATCCAGTCCATATATCATTGATATACAGCATTGGTATTGTGTAGATTCAACCAAAAATCACCCACCTCATTCTGAATTACGAGGGGGGTCACAGAAAAAAAGTGCCCCTACGAGGCATTGATTTTTGTGACGAAAAAGGGGCAATCTTTAAATGTGAATAGGATTTTATCCCAGCAGTGAATTGAAAAATTTCTTTCATAGCCGAATAGCTAAATCACTTGTCTCTTCAGAAAACATAAATCTGTTCTGGGGAAATGGTTTCTAGATACACCCAATGCAGTGTTTCTATAAGGCATTTTAGACATTTTAAAACAATTGAAGATACATGATTTATTTGAGATATTGTTGTACTACAGGAATATAATTCAATCAAATAGGTCACAGACTTTAAGAATATATTTATATTTGTATCTAAATGATTGTTTCTAGACAGAAAATATTCTTGAAGTGTTTTGAAATAAGATATTGTTGTTTTGATGTTAAAAGGTTACTTAAACCATACATTGCTGCTTCTGAGCAGCGATAGCTTTATCCCAAAGTCTCTCACATCAGAGAATTGAAGCAAAGGTTTGTGTAATCAAAGGTAATCTTTTGAAGTAATCAGTGTTTCTAGATTGTATAGTAATATAAATTAGACACAATAGTTTGCTTAGAATACGTCAGGTTCAAATACAAATAGCCTACGTCAATCAGTTTTTTACATCATTAGTTTTAAATACATAATTGATCCTAGTGTCAATCAAACTGGAAATGTGGAATTGCCTAAGGGTAAAAAAAGTGTTTCTATTTTACAGTATTCTTTTCCAAACGGGAGGATGACTGATCCATGGGTGGCGTGTGCTATAATAGATATTATACAAATATATACTGCCATGAGAGACTCTGGTTAAAACTATGGGCCCGAGGTAACTGCAATAGCCTATTGCAGTCACCGAGGGACCATAGTTTTAATCCAGAGACTCGAATAAAGGCAGTATATAATTGTTTTAGATACGTCATATTTCTAGTTCCATAAAGTTCAAATTCAAAAATCATCCGGTAAGTTCCAATCTTCATCAGTTAAAAAGCTTTAAAAGTTCAATTCAAAGGCAGTGTATCGGACGATCGTCACGCTGCGCCCGGGGATGCAATCGTGCGCCCTCTCGCGTCACGCGGGGTACAACGCCGCGTGAAACTACCGGCGCACTGGTGCGCCGTAAATAGTCTTCTTGGGAGCCGTAAATAGTACTTTTGGCAAAATAGTGTGTTTATTTTTGATCATGTGACCCACTTTTAACCAATCAATGAACAAGAATATATGAATGACGTAAATAATCTACTATATGACTATAACAATTGGACTATGACAATTGAATATACATTATCACCCTTGATATAAATGCATATCTATAGATGCAATAGGACAAAGTGTTTCTATATAGTAGAGGCACAATTCCCATCATTATCCCAATAAAATAACTAGGGCAAAAGTTAGTCTCATAGATAGATAGATGGGAAATGCATCACTTTCTAGTTTGATTTTATCTTGTCTAATTTTCTTCTAGTAACAGGTGTTTTAACTATGGGGCAATAGCCTATACTATTTGGGCTACCACATTTTTTTAATAACAAGATGGTGAATGAGATGTCACGCAAACAATATTTAGAATTTGTGTGGACCAGCTAGGTCTACTTATAGTATACTGATCTTTGGCAAACCATGCACAACTACAGCAGCCTTGATATCAGAGGGACCAATAATGGTGTGTTAGGCATCATCATCTACATGACTTAGTGTTCACCAGTTATTGGATATTATGAATAAGAAAATTAGTCGGGTATGGGGTTACCGTGCACCCCACCCACCCCACAGGACTCCCCCAAACCAACTTTTGACTTACTTTCATGGTCCTAAAACATATTCAGGATGTTACCAAATATATTTTGGTACGTTAAGGGGTTATTCAAGATGGCGTCCAAAATGGCCGCCATATTATGGCAATCAAAATGTATGGTAAAAGTATAGTTTTAAAAGTGGAATGTATGTATTTAGACCACTAGACACTCATATCCAGAACTTTTGCTTTGTTAACACACCTAAATCCAAGATGGCCGCTAAAATGGCTGCCAAAAATGTTAACATTCTATAAATTGGCATATGAACCAAAATGTATGATCAGATCTACAGCTACTAGGCTTTATCGTAGACATGTAGTGAATGTTGTCCCATTAGATTTGGGGTATAGGTATTACATAGTTTTACAAAACAATTGTTTTAGGTCATTTAATATCAAATTAATCATTTTGGCAGCCATTTTGGAAAGTGATACAGAATCAGAATTGTCACAGAGGTGGGTCTTATCAGTTTAGAACATACTAGTTGGTGAATTTGATGTAATATACACTCACAATCTATTTTGGATTACCATACACTCATGTAGACTATATTTACATTTACAGCGGCCATTTTGGTGGCCATCTTGGATTTAAAGTACATTGTTACAATGCAAATATACTGGATAGGAGTTACTAGTGGTCTAATACATACATCCCAATGTTAAAACTATAATTTCATCATACATGTTGGTTATGTTATCCCATTTTATGGAATTCCGACAATTAGTTCAGTCATTAATATGGGACCTATTCTGGTGGCCATTTTGGATTATTAAGTATGTTAACAAATCAAAAAATATTGGATATGAGTTACTAGTACATACTAGTTACTAATACATACTAGTTACTAATACATACATCTTATCATTAAAACTATATTTTCATGATACATTTTGGTTAATATTATCCCATTTTACTGAATTCAAAATTGGTTCAGTCATTTTGGGACCAATTTTGGGCGCCATTTTGGATTTTTAACTATGATAACAAAGCAGAATACTGGACATGAGTTACTAGTGGTCTAACACATACACCCCATCATTAAAACTATACTCTGATCATACATGTTGGTTCATATTATGCCAATTTATGAAATTTTACCATTTTTGGCGGCCATTTTGGCCCCCATCTTGAATTTAAGTGTGTCAACAAAGCAAACGTTCTGGATATGAGAGTGTAGTGGTCTAATGCATACATCCCACTATTAAAACTATACTTTCACCATACATTTTGATTGCTATATGTCATTTTTTGAGATCTGACCAGTTCTGGCGGCCATTTTGGACGCCATCTTGAATAATCCCTTAGCATAGCAAAATTATTTTTGGTAACATTCTGAATATGTTTTAGAACCATGAAAGTAAGTAAAAAAAGTTGGTTTGGGGGAGTCCTGGGGAGAAGGAGGTGTACGGTAACCCCTGTATATACCCGACTAATATGTGTTCTTGTTTTAGAAAATATTAAAAATTACTATATAGAAACACTATGTTTTTCAGTATCCAGACACATTTCCCCAGCTAAGTTTGAATAGTTTTTGATAGCCAATGTGTCATGCTATGAGACTACAATCAGGTTATTTTAATTCACTGCTGGGATAAATTCCTGCAAGCGATTGAAGATAGCCCTATTTTTACATAAAACATCAATATATTTGAGGGGGGTCCTACGTGGGACCCCCCCCCCCCCCCCCCCCCCCCCCCCCCCCCCCCCCCCCTGGTGAGGAAGAAGGAGTTAAGTGAAATTTGGTTTGATCTTCACAATACTAAACCCATGTACTTACAATATTTTAACTTGATTAAAAAATAATTTGACAATGGACATCAAGATTACAAGTATGAACATTATGCAAAAATGGGCAATTATATGCAATTTTGGGGCTTAAAAGGGGCTAAAACTTGATGGGGCACAAAATCCAAGCTATAGGGGCCAGAATTTTCAAACCTTGTCAGCATGAATATTTCATCAAGTATATATACTAAACCAAAAAAGAGCAAAATCCGACAACCTTCATGTTCCGCCCACCATTTGGTTTTCTCAGGCACGCACTCTTAAGCAATTAGAAGGCTGTTTCTCCTTGCTTTTAATTCAGATAACATGAGCCTTTATTGACATAATATTTCTTACCTCACTTCCTAGACCGAGCATAAACAGCATGGCGAAAAACAGCACTGCCCAAAGTGGAGCTAGAGGCATTCTTGCAATGGCTTCCGGATAGGCAATGAAAGCTAAACCGGGTCCTTTAATTTAAAAACATAACGGAAATGTATGCTCAGTCCGATCGACATCATTTCACCGTGAGTAGATGAACATGGGAAAGCCATTCGCCTTCCCAGGTCGTACCTTTTTCCCCTTCTTAAATTGATATTTTTGAGGGAATTTGATATTAATTTGTACACCATGGTGGCAATCACAATGGGCCGTTTCACGTACTTAACACGGTTTTAGCTTAAAACCGTGTCTAACTAAACTCGTGTCTAAATTAAACGCGAGTTCATCTTTTAAACGACGTGTTTAACAAAACCCGATTTTAAACTCCGCAAATCTCGTCCCCGGAGTGGTCGTGCGTTCATTGTATACGGGTATTCATTTGACTGTGGCCCAAATGGGTTACAATTATAGATATCGACCGAATTCCTCAAATGCACGTGTATTTTTAAGACTACAGGATCTGCACTTCAGCTTACACCGGGCATGGTTGAGTAATCATTCAAGGCGTACAATTGGTGCACGATTTTAGTTAAACGCGCGTTAAAATACCCCCATACCCATGTTTAAAGTTAGACACCTTTCAGTGAGTTAGACGCGTGTTTAAGTTAAACAAATGTTCGAGAAATGCGATGTGTTTGGGGTTTAAAGTCAAAGTTAAAGTTAAACGCGTGTATAGCTTAAAACCGTGTTTAAATACGTACGAGAATACGGTCTATTGAGTCTCTCTTATTATACTACACACGGATCAGAATTAAAATGTAACCGTAAATTACCTCTAGCGAACCTTCACATAAACCCTAACCCTCCCAAATCCAACAGATTCCAACAGAAGCACCGCGCCGGTGGCGATGGCACCCCCACTCTCCAGTAGGCCTATATCTCATTGCGCAATCACGCAAAGGAACAATGGGCTCCGAAAATGTAATTGTGTGAGCCCTACCCTGGTAACGCATGCACGATCACCGGGACTCCGCGGCGGCCCAGACTCGATCCCCGGGGGTGGACACACCGTTTTTTCGGTGTTTATTTGTCCCGTCTCTCCCCCCTCCCATGTTAGCTTGATTGCTAAAAACACCCATAAGGTGTAAGAGTTATTGAGCCACTTTTTCATGTTTCCATAACCCTTGACTGTCAACTCCAACAGAATCCAACAGAAGCACCGCACCGGTGCACACACATTCAAGTCTCGCCCCCCCCCCACCCACCCCCCCCCCCCCCCCCCCAACCGGCCCGGTTAGCGTGATTGCAAAAAAACACCCATTAGGGGTTAGTTAGGCTAGGGTTATGATTAAATACGGAAAGCGGAGGTATAGACGTACGCATACCATACCGATACAATGTAACGCATGTTAAATGCAGTGTAATACATTATTATTTTATTATAAAAATATGTACGGCTCTTGTTAACCTAAAGTGTATCAAATTTACAAAATGTCAATTAGTGAGGAAAACTGTTTACTAACTATGATCCCTTTATACGCAAAAAAACCACTAAAAAAACCACGTAAAAGCAGACCAATCTGACCTTTTTTATCGAAAGTCTGGTTAAATCATTCGGTGGTGTGGAATTTAACAAACTAAGATGTCGCCCTCTAGAGTTTGATTTGAGTAAGTATACTGTTTCGTGACTTGAAAGCGTATCGCCCTCTTGTTGATCAGACATAATATGTGTTATTCCTTTTAGAAGTATGGTGAGCACGAAACGATGGCGTACTTTCACTTGTGTAATCTGTTGTCAGGTCAAAAGATTACCCAACTGGGATCCACGCTCTCTCCTTTTTGTGCCCGCCATATTTCAAAAAAGGTTTATTCCGATGGTCTTTAGAAACCAATCCTATAATACTTGTATGGCTTTACATTTTATTTATCATAAAGGTTCTCTGTTTAGATTTGAAAGTAGGCTTACCAGAAGCTACAATTTTGTCGACAGTCGTGCCTGCATCTTTCGCCATGAATCCGAGCACAGAAAATACTACAAAACCGCCAAATATACTGGTTGCACAATCAAGCCAACAAACTATTATGGCATCTCTACAAATGGAATAAAACATAAAACCTCGAAATGTTGGTAAAAACAGCGTTATAAGGCTTAATGAAGGCCAAAATGAATAAGTGCGGGTTTCAAATAGACAAGTATTTATTTAATTTTATGTCAATCAGTCGGCGGTTTTCACGTGTGTCATTCGTTCGGCCTGAATTGTCGAAAAATGGCTATAAAGAACATATAAATGGAAATTGATCACCATGCAACTTGGTGTAAATTGTTTGAACGACCACCTTGTTAATTAGGTAAAATTGGCAAAAACAATGTGCGCAGTAAGGTTAGCCTGTTTTGAAATTAGTTGAATATTTATATCGTGTAAAGAAAGCCATTATCATGCACGTATTAACAACTATAGATTAAATTTTAATTTTCATGGTCATTATTATTGTTTAAACAACTATAGATAGACTGATAATGGGCGATTTCGTCAGCAATTTCATCGCGTATTGTTATCAAATTTCTATTTAATCGTTAGCTGTGCCGAAATGATAAACATGGACGAATGGAACGATAATTTTGCCGATTCCAAAAAAATACGGGTACTTGTAAACATCTACGAAATAATCCAATAGCCAAATGGTACCTCGCAGTATAAGGGACGATGGCAATGCATGAAATCAATATTAGCTTTTCTCGCTACAAGCCAATATTGAATTTAGAAACAAAACAACAAAATAAGCAGTGAGAGATATACATGTATATATGCGGACCGATGAGGTGAAGCGAAAAATCATATTAATGTAGATTTGTTCATTGTAACCTTCAACTTTAAAAATGCAGACCACAAGAACGTTATTATGTGGGCATCCACCAATAATACAGACTGTAACAAAACATTCTCGTACAATTACATTTATATGGCTCCAAGAAAAGAATAAACGTTGCATTGGCATTATGTTTCCTAGGGCAAGATGTATAAGGTTACCAAAAGCAATTTAGTTGGCGTATAGTACTTTTATTTAAAAGTAACACCCATTGAAATAAAGAGGTCATACAATTAGTTTGGCCAGTTTCATATGTTGTAGCAATGAAATTATTGGCTTCTCTTGAAATGCAACATGGCTCACCCCTGAATAAGGGCCAACTCGTGTGTTTTACATTGTGATCCATTTATTCCAGTTGCTATTGACTCGCCACCTTTAAGTCAAAAACATCGGCTCAAGTGGATTTGCAACTACTTCATACTTTAAGCCACATCTCTGTTATTGTACTACCAATTGGAACGAAACAAATTTGGTAGCGAAAGGAATTGTGTTTACTGATAATAATGTAAAAGACAGAACAATAACGACATTAAGTAAGCTTTTTAAAATTGTAAAATTGTTTTGGTTAAGATTAAAGACATTCAGCCTCTTTCACGTAACCTTCCTGTCTTATCACACGGGCGATAGAATTATTTTAGTAGAAAAACGAGGTGTTCTATGATCTAGAAGTAGCGCATTTATAAACATTAAAATTTTATTTTTAGGTTTTATTCTCATTCTTAAACACTTTTAGTGAAATATGATGTGATAATGTGATAAAATGGT
Source organism: Ophiura sarsii (assembly GCA_035610835.1). Classification (NCBI taxonomy): domain Eukaryota; kingdom Metazoa; phylum Echinodermata; class Ophiuroidea; order Amphilepidida; family Ophiuridae; genus Ophiura; species Ophiura sarsii. Next base: position 68,336,689 of record CM069450.1, on the reverse strand, counting down.
TAAAGAGAAGCCATTTAAATCAATTCGTCACTGGAAGTTCAGAGTATCAAATTGCATACTCATCAATCTTTATTTTGTGAATAAAAAAAAATTCGCACGGTCCAAAAAAATCGCACAGTCCAAAAGGTACATCAAATGAACGTAGGCAACGGGCTATAAATAGTAATTTCAGTGTGATTCCATAGAAGTACGTTAGTTATCGGAAAGTGTAAAGCACCGATTTATAGCATCTCGTAAAGGAAATAAACGCGTTGATAAACATTTAATTGATACATTTTTGAGGCGGGAGATTATGCTAGGCGGGAGTGCGGGAGAAAGAGTGTCTACATGTAAGCGGGAGAGTTGTCAGCCCTGGAAAACCTCAACTTCTGAAAACAGTGGCGTAGCTCGAGGGGGGGGGGGGGGGGCAGGGGGGGGGGCAGTCCCCCCTGACAGAATTTGTTGTGCCCCCGCCCCCCTTTGTGCCCCCCCCCCCCCCCCGAAATTTTGAGTTTATGCACACGGTAGTATTCCACTGTATATTCATTCACACAGCAGATATGAAATATTTAAAATCCGAATTATATATTCTTTATTTTGGTAATCGATGGTGTTATTTCATAGTGACGTATAATTGGTGGTATTATAACATTACGGATGCGGATTATTCTTCAAAGTTATGTACAAGTATTAATTTTTATCCCTTCAATTTTGTGATGTTTGACCTGAAGTATCGATTTCTTCATTATTTTACAAAATCCTAAAGCCCTTTTACCAATTAATTAGTAATCAAATAATTACATTAAAAACATTATTTTACATTTGTATATACTATACGTCACTATGTAATACAAATCGACGGTCACGCACAGTCATACGGCTATAACTCCAATTAAGAGTGATCATGGGCTGTTGTCGTGGACTTGACGAGCTTGACGAGCCTCCAATTTCAAAAATAGAACAGTTCAAGATTAAATGTACAAAACAAAGTCCACCCTCGGTCATTCAACTGCTGTTCAAACACAACAAACTTGTGTAACCTTGTCCTATTTCTCGATTTAGATAAAGAGCATTATTTACAGAGGCATTCCCCGGAATACTTTTCACATACTTTTTTAATTATTATTATGAAACAAAATATCACCATTGTTCTAGTTAATATTACGCGTTATCATATTGTGTGTTGTGATGTTTGTCCAAAAACAACTTGGATTTTACAGCAAAATTTGTACATACACAATATCTTGTACGAGTATGCAAACATCGAGGGGACAGGCCAGCTTAGAAGCTTATGTTATTATTAAACGCGCTTTAAACTACCCCCATACCCAAGTTAGACACTTTTTAGTAAGTTAGACGCGTATTTAAGTTAAACACATTTTCGAGAATTACGTCTAGTTAAACGATGTGTCTAAAGTCAAAGTTTATAGACGCGTGTTTAGCTTAAAACCGTGTTACGTACGAGAATACGGGCCAATAACTATATATATCTATTTACCTGTGACAGTTCTGACCCCATTTGTTAAAACTCGATAGTGTATGCAAAGTTCCAAATGAGGATCCAAGAGAAAAGAATACTTGCACAGCAGCATCTTGCCATACCTGTTATATAAAGATTAAAAAGCTTCAATATTGTGTGCGCAGTTGTTTAAATTGATTAAGAAACAATGATATTAGGTTAATGTATGCATTTGTCCAAATAATGTGCATTATTGGTGATAAATTGAGATTTTGTTCAGTTTCTTAGATTTCCAATAGAACGGTATTTCTAATTAAAATCAAGCGAATCGTGTCTATCCAACTATTCCAATACAGAGTGAGTCAAAAAGAAGTTGTACTGGAACGGACAATTGTTTCTAAAACAAATCAAACATATTTGACAAACCAATGAAGTACATATTCAAAAGCATAATATTCCTCCGCTTTATGAAAAAAGGGAATCACTGAAATGGATCCTTGCCATCAAGAGTTATGGCTGTTTTACTAAATGAACCCATTTTGGGACTGTCCACGTAGGCCTAATGCTAAATCATTTCAAAATATCCGTCAAAGTGAGGAGCATGGAGTAATAATAATAATAATAATAATAATAATAATAATAATAATAATAATAATAATAATAGTGACAAGGCACATGGGCACATATCCACTCTAAATAAGAGCGCTCAAGGCACAAACATAAAATACAATATAATAGAAAACGATAAACAACAATAAAACTACTTAATTATTACAAAATGTCTCAGACATCAGATGTGTATAGTACAGATTAGTTCAAATTCAAAATATGTTTATACCCGAGGTATTAAAACAATGAAGCATACATTCAAAGCAAATTTTCTTCCACTCATCTTTAAAGAATAATCGCTGGAATTGCCCCTTGCTATCAAGAGTTATTCATATCTTAATAAACTAATCAATGTAACCAAAATCAATTCATTTGTTTAACCAAATTCAGATCTTTTGTTTAAAAATGTAAAAATATCATTTTATTCAGTGAATTTTGCTTTATTTCGTGTTAAAACGGAATAAATTAATTTGG
>CM069450.1:68159900-68334068 GCA_035610835.1 Ophiura sarsii | reverse complement strand
AATCAATTAATATAAAAGACGACTTACTGAATGAAGATGAATTATGAGAATTTACATTTTTTCAAAACAAAACATCCAATGCAATTCCAAATTCGTAAAACAGTTGCCGTTATTGTGTAAAGTTATATTTTGTGAATATTTGACCACCCCACTTTTGTGTCTATTGTACATCAAGGAACAATTGTCCCTCCCTTACCATGTGTCCATCGAGGGACGATTTCCCCATTGTTATCCGGTGTCTATCAATGGACTGATGATTTGTGATCAAGGGCGGCGGACCCCCCCCCCCCCCCCCCCCTCCATCCGTGAAAGTGGTGGGACACCATGTGCACTGTGTCCTCCCCCCCCCCCCCCCCCCCAGAAGTTTGTGCATGCTTCTTGTTAGCCTCTGAATCCTTGTTACGGATTTCATACTAGATCAATGGCGTGCAATAGGATCTTTTCGCATAACCTCGTATATATATAGGCTTACATCGGGAAATGTTTATAACGGAATTACTTAAAACTCTGACATGGTGCATTTTAAGTCCACCCAAGTTCATTTGCAGTCAATAAAAGTCGTTTGTAATCTCCATCATCGCATAATAGGTGATACGGTTACTTAGTGAAATGAAACGCATGTCAAATTGTCAAATATAATAAGGTAAAGAAATATCACCCGACATATTATCAACAACTCGACACCAATACTAAACGTTTGGTACCATGACTACACACGGAGGTGCACTTCCCGTAAAAGCACATGGAGAACGTAACACAATCACTGGGGAGTCCGTGAGGAAGAGGGTCCGGTTCGAATTCTGTCAAATCATCCGTTAACCAGTCTTCTTGTTACCCACGGGAGCAACTTGAACTGCTTTTGAACTCCCAGATGGAATGGCAGTGGTGGCCCTTGTGGAATACCAGTTTGAGCTTAATACAGTAGAGGTGTTGAGAAACAAAGAGAGCTGCTTGTACTTCCGTTGTTTGATATCAGCAACATGAACCAGATGATAGATCACCGACACAGCATGGCATTGATAATTTTCATCATGTTCATTAGGCCTAAATACAGATTACATAGAGAACTTCGTTAGCTACGCTATTGTAGTTTCAAACACATCAACAGTCAGAATAAGTGTTTAGAAGACCGTGATCTCAAATCATTAAAAAGTTGTAAAATAAACTAAAAATTTACAATTCAATCAAGCAGGCGACCACAAGTTTCTTCCATGCACGTCGTTCTTGATTCATGCCTTCATTGTACCCTAGTAACCGCTGTATATAGGTCAAATATGATGTGCACGGACGACCAGATCTTCGTCGGCTATGTGTTGATATGTACAATGATGTAGGTGGCATACTTTTTAGCAGGCTCTTCTACAGGGAGACGGAGAATGTGTCCAAGCGATTTCAGCTCGCGGCTCTTAACACAGTGGATAAGAGGCTCTGTCTCATCAACGGTGGTGTTTGGGACATGATCCATGCGTTTGATGTTAAGCATTATCCTGTAGCAAAAGATGGCGAAGGCATTCATTTTGCATTCCATATCTTGAGATATCACCTAGGATTCACAGCCATACAGTAAGATTGTCACACAGGTGGTGATGAATAATTGCACTTTTGTTATGATAGCTATTTAAGGGTTCCTCCAATGGCGTTCCAACTTCCAGAATGCGTACCATGCTAATGCTTTGCGTCTTTTAAGATCGCTTGCAACCGATGCCATCATAGAGCCAAGATACCTGAAATCCGTCACATGCCTGTTGGTATCCCCATAGACCTGAAGTGTTGGGTGAGATTGTAGTTGGCAGTCATGTACTCCGTTTGGATACGCTAATGATGAGGCCAAGGAATTAAGCTGCTGCAACAGTTTTTGTCAGCTGCGTCTGAGCTTCTGGAATTGTGGTCTCGAGTAAGACGATGTCATCAGCAAAGTCTAGGTCGTTTAGCATGTTTAGAACAACAGTAAGATGACGCCCTGAGCGACGTGGATGTGTCACAACTCCTGAGTCATGATCAGATGTGGCCTTCTTAGGTAGTCTACCAATATGACAAATAAGAATGTAGCCACATTAGGTTATACACGCCTCTATCTCTATCGCCTCTTGAAATATATTTCTTGTCATTGACAGGCCATGGACAGGCCAAGAAACTTGTAAAAGCCATGGACGGCCCGGGGACTCATGTAGTATTGCCACGCTTTGTCTCAAGTATACGAATTAGGTTAATAATTGAAACTAAAATATACTCTAGAAATGCTATCGCGACTTTTCTCAAAATGTTTACTTTTTATTTGATAAAATCTGAAATACTAAGTGAAGTTCAAAGCTAGAAATTCTGTATATATACAACCACGCAAAAACCTTACAATTTGGGTGTTGTTTCAACCAGCAATTGGCAGATCAAGCGTCCATCGGCCACATGCCCACACGCTAGGGAACTTGCTTGCGCCGTGATTGCGGGATTGCTTTACCAAGAGGCACTGAAGGTCATTTAAAATCCTCATTGGGCTCACTTTTAAACCTAAATCTGCTCTATCCCTACTGAATCGTGAATTTTCTCGACATTTGTACTTTTTATTTTACAAAATCTGAAACAACAGTAGTTTTTATAACAAATTGAAAATCAAAGTATGATTTTTATAACATAACAAATGATAAACTTAACATTTTGGGCTTGTTGAATCCACCCAACGTATTATCGACGGTTGAAGCTATTTATAGACAGCTATGGTGTGAATAGAATATGAAATTATTGTGAACATGAAATCTTTTCTAATACCATATCTTGAGATATATCCCACCACTTTTGCTCGTTCAAAAAACAGGCTGTGCTATTTTTATATAATGTATTCATTTTTTGTAGTTTAAATCACGAATATCAACAAAACCTGCATTGATTGAATTTCACAATGACCCCACTAGTGTGATGGCCTACCTACCAAAAACCCTAGTCAAAACCTGCGTAGTCAGAAGGTCCGAACTGCCAGAGCAGGTACCCAAAGCGCCGTAGGTACTAACAGCTGGTGCAATAATTCAAAGAGTTGGGGGAAACAAATCGAGATTTATAACCACGGATACCATATCAAAACCGTGGTTTAAGAAGTTGAAATATATACGGGGAACGGAACCGTAATGAGAACGTCACCCTGTAGCACTCCGGTGGAAACATCAAAAGGATCAGAGATACTGCCATCGTCCATAATGTCGAAGTACTGCAAACATAACTTTCCTATTTATAGAGTCGAAAGCTATCTTAAAATCTATGAAAGTGACTGTGAGAGGAAGCTGGTGGTCTTAAAACCCTTCCTTGATTCTCCTTAGGATTTGCTGAGCACAGCTTCTGCCAGGTCGAAAGCCAGCCTGGTTATTCCTCAAGATGAGGTCAACATGATCTCTAATTCTGATAAGCAGGATCTTGTTTTATACTTTGGCTGCAATTGACAGACGATATATTCCTCTATAGTTAGTCATAAGAGAAAGGACCCCTTTCTTCGGTAGAGGAACAATGACACTAGTTGTCCACTGGTTGAATGGGTGGTTTGAGGGTAGTGTAATCTTCCATACATAATCCATGGACAACCTGTACCAATGCGGCATCGCCATCTTGGAGTTCTCCTGACGTGATTGCACAGTCAAGACCTGCAGCCTTCTTGGGTTTCATTTGATGAAGGGCTTTCTGTGTTTCCTCAAGTGTGGGAGGAGTCATTTGATTGGGCAAGACCTGATCAGATGGGATTTGACCACTGTCATTGTTTAGCAATGAACTGAAATACTTCCTCCATTCTGCAAGCAGGTCTTTGTCATGTTGTGGGGAGGTACCGTCTCTTTTCTGGACTTTGACACTGGACTTCCTGTCTTTCGTACAGAGATCATGGATGATTTTCCATGTGGTGGAATAGTCGCCCTTTTGGTCAGCCTGTTGAAGATCTTCCATCTGTTTGTTAAGCATGACTTATTCTTCTGTATTGTAAGACTCATTCAAACGGGCGTTTAGCTTCTTCCATCTGTCTCTGGATTGGCGTGACTTTCAGACAAGGTAGCGTCTTTTGGCCTCGTCCCTCTCGGAGTTTCGGTGGATGGTCTTGTCGTTAACCCATGTCGGCATGCCATGAGGGTTGTGTTTGCCAACAACTTTCTCAGCCGCTTCTGATACTGCTTTTACGAACTGTTCGTATCTCTCAGTTATCGGTGTGGATGTGTCGTTGCACTTGAGTTGAGGATTTCGAATCTGTTTGACAGCTCAATCTGGTATTAGCTCAATCTGGTAATTCCAGATTGAGCTTATTTGTGGCAGCGTCCAACAGCCTTTTCCAGTCAAACCTTGGTCTCGCGCAGGGTTTCCCTTTGGTGAAAATCCGGTGATCCGAGTCTAGTTCCACAGAGTTGGACGCTCTGCAATTTCTTAGGGAGTTTGCCCACTTGCTGTTAATGAGGATGTTTGTCTAGCTGGTGTTTTTGACCCTGCTGGGTGAATCCATGTCCAGAGACGGCGTCTAGGTTGAGGAAATCTCAGTTTATATTCCTCGTACATACTCACAAGCCTCTCTCCATCGTTGTTTGTTGTGTCAAAAAAACAATGTCGTGCAACAACATCTGGGTGCGATGAATGGCTGTCTAATCCAACTATGGCCTTAAAGTCTCTCAAAATCAAGTGGATGTTGTGAGTTTTCATGAGTGGGTGGCCATAGTATAAATAAAACGTGTAATACGTCTATGGTAACATGTAGTACGCATAAAGTTACACGTAGAACGTGTAAGGTTAGACGTCTAAGATATATCAAAGACGCCTACACTCTCAAATAAGCAATGTTGGGTAAAATACTACACTTCACGATGGTAAAAAGGGAATATGGTTGTTTGTTGGGTAAAAATATGCACAACAGTGGTAAATTTCCTTTACCCAATAATGCTGTGTAAGGCAATTTACCATTTTTGTTGTGTATAACACTGTACACTACATTATGCACATTCCTACAAAAAGCCGGGATAAGTACCCCAAGTTCTGTTCCTGCACTCTCAGAACAAAGGTTCAAATCTTTAACCATGTTGGTTACAATTTTAACCAACGGAGGTTACCAGGTGAACCACACAATTGGTTGGTTAAAACCGTAACCAACAGCTGTTGGTTAAACTTTAACCTGTGGTTGGTTACAATTTTTAATCATTTGTTGGTTAATATGTTTTAACCAACAGTGGTTGGTACTTTAACCAGTGGTTGGTTACAATTTGTAATCATTTATTGGTTAACATATTTTAACCAACAGTAGTTGGTTTAAAAATGTCGTTTAAACTTCTTTTTTTGTGCTAAACTTTAACCCTGACAACATTACAATATTGATGTTTCATTGGCCCAATATTGGCGCCAACCCGTAGCCAGGACCAACAAGGGACAGGACAAGGCACAAGATTCTAGCCAAGAGGCCGGGAAGCGATAACTTAAAACAGCGGCCGCAATTTTTAGACCACGTCAGAATTTGTATATGAAATCAATCGTGTTATTTTCCACCCCTGGTATATTGTGCCCATTATTGGACCAATATTGGTTGCCAACATGATGCCAATTGAAGAGCGCCAATGTAAAACAATTGGTCCAATATTGGTTTGGCAACATGATGCCAATTGAAGAGCGCCAATGTAAAACCAATATTGGTCAAATATTGGGCACAATATACCAGGGGCGGAAAATAACACGATTGATTTCATTTACAAATTCTGACGTAGTCTAAATAATATGGGCAAACATTTTCCCGCCAATTCTTTGACGGGAATCTTGTTATGACCTATTGTTGGTTAAAATTATAATGCCTTAACCAACGTTGAATAAACTAAAATGAATTATATTTTTACTATTTAACCAACGCAGTATTAAAAGTAATTATTACCCAACGCTTCATTTTTAACCAATGTAGTGTACTTTTTAACCAACATTCTTTTAAGTCATGGTTTTTTAATACCTGTTCTGAGAGTGTGCACTAGAAGTTTCTGACCGATCGATATGCCGTCGTCCGCCATGGCTGGATACTGCAAAGTAACATAACCGATATGGTGCCGCATTTAATACGAACACAACAAGCAGTGTCAGGCCATCACACTGGTTGCTACGAGATCAGCTTGAGTGAACATCGATGTATGCATATTAAACACTTCCATGCACCAACACAATACCGAGTTATTGACCACCAGGGTCCTACCAACAGTGGACATAGTCATGGTGTCAAATCATGTTTTACCCAATTACGGGCACTTTTATACACTTCCAAAGTGTAAAACTCGGAATTCAATAGTAAACTATTGCATGTGTAAAAAGTTATTTTAACGAAATCGATGTTTAGCACAATATTGGGTTGGTTAAATACTACACATTTCTTTTTTTGTACCCAGCAAAATTTGACACTCATTTCTAAGCGTGTAAGAAACGTTCTTGCTTTATTCAGTTAACATTTGTGACATTTTGGATTTAATATTTTCGAAAAAGTATCAATCAAACAAACCCGGGAGAGTGGAGGGTGGAGGGGGATGGAACTACATGGACAAAACCATATTGGATATCCTACAAGCTTATGCTAATTACGGAATAAACCCAATTTGTAATCTTCGACGTGTAAGATGTTATCTTAGAACACTCACATGTAAACTGTGTAATCCCATTTTAATGGTGACAAAATGGGGTCAGCTTACAAAATATGCTTATATTTCAGTCGACTACTTTCATTTGTCAGGAAGATTAACTAGATTACGCTTTATACAAACAACAGCTATGTCATGGTTCAATGCACACATAAAGGTCAAAGGGCCGTTTCAATCCATGCGCAATTTATTTGGTTTCACCTTGTAATTAAACGGTCTGGTACGTTGAGCAGTATTTTTTCGTTGTCTTTAAGGGGAACCCATCCGTTCGTTAGATAACGGTAAATGGACAGTGTGTGTGTCGTTAATGACTGCATATTTAGGTCGATAGCGCTCGAATGGCAAGCATGAAGTTATACTGCAAAATATCACATAGTTCAACTTTCAAAAAATATAATCAATAGACAAATCGTCACCTCTCAAGAAATTAAAGTTCATAAAAACCAAAGGAACAAACCGTAACCATCCGTTAATACTCACATACAATTTCCCAATTCAATAACCTATTGCAACACATGCCATGACAAGACTAAATTGATGAGCAAAAAAAGGAAACTACCAGGCAAATACGCCCACGTCTGGGCGCGCAGGTGGGTGTAATTGATACAGTGAAGTTCAATTTGACATTGGACTTGGACCAAGCGGGACTTGACATTCGCCCAAATATTTGAGATCGTCATGTCAAAGAATAAACCCGCCTGGCAATCATTCAGCTGCAGGTGGACAAAATACTGGGTGCTTCAATAAAAATAGGAATCCGTATCCCATGGCTGAAATTCTGTACAGAACCATTCAATCGTGACAATGTTGGTATCACACTGAAGCGTTATGTCTTTTCGTATATTTATATATTTTAATATTGATCGATCCATCGTCAAATGATAACAAGGTATGAATAAATTCCCACAGTTTCTACACATACAAACATATCAATCCAGTGCGTGTTGCCCATGTAGCTATTCAATTCCAACTTCCGGTACAGAACTGGGATTTCCTTCAAATTTTGGAGAAGGGCTATTTTTGTATTAATATGATTCTTCATAATGGGATATTTTATGCCAACATTCTTAAGGATGCAAACGCAACAGAGATACATTTCGGCAAGTATACGCAGTCTTACTATTTATGATAATAAAACAAAACAATGCTCCTTTTCGGTTATAAAATCTGAAGAACTTTTAATTGATAGTAACGTAAACAGGGCAGGGAAGCTGAACTTGAACTCGGCTTTATCTGCAGGATAACAAGGAAGTCATTAGAGCTTAATTTGACACATATTTACCCTCATAAGAATAAGAGTCCTATCTTTAAACACCCAAGAGTATTTATCACCGTTAAAAAATATTGCATCACGTTTATTACATTTCTCTTACAGTATTTAATCACTAGACGGATTTGAAGAATAAGTTTAAATTCATTTTTAGGAAATCAAAGAACGTTTGCACGCTATAAACTTCTTTAGTACGGTATAGTCTATGAAGTCCATTTCCCCATTTTTATTTCAAAATGCAATGCTCAAAGAATTGCAGGGGGAATCAAACACAAATCGTGCACAGACTTTAACGGCTTGCCCTTGATATGTGCATTGAACTATAGATTTCTCATCTTGATTTAATTGAGTAAGAATGAAGGCTATCTCAGTCAGTCGCTAGGTCACTCACAGAACGGCTTTGACCTCGGATTTGTTTTTACGCCACGAACAGAAAATATCCACCATAAAACATCGGCAAAGTTCGATTAATTTCGGTAATCATCGGATTCTCAACTTTCAAGTGCAAGTACGTACAATGGCTTTAATTGCGCAAACCTGCTGTTGGGGTGATCGTGTATGTGTAACGCAATTACTATATATTGATACAAACCTCCCCTATGTTGATGCTATTTAGGGCATTTATGAGATTATGGATTTCAAAACATTTGTTACTACAATTTGACACAGCATTTACTATCCGTGGTCTTCGTTATCTCCAAGACATTGGCGGTTTGCGACATTGTTTTGTTTAACAGAAAGGGTCATTTTTTGTTAGGATCGATTTTAAAGCAATAATTTGATTTCGAATGTGTAGACCTAAATATTCAACAAAATGTCCTGTTTTAGATATTTGCGCCCGCGTCTGTTTCACTGTGATATCATATTCCCCAAGTTGTCAAATATGTAACGCTCTGGTAGCTCAGTGATACAGCCTGCGCTTCTAAAGCCAGAGAGACACGGTTCGATCCCCGCAGTCGTCGCAGTCGTCATTTTTTAAATATATTTTCTTTAAAACCTGCCGTAGATGTTAGATTTTTGTGTAATAACTGAGTAATATTCTTAGTCAAATCCGCCAGTAGTTGAACCATGTTGATGAGCATTTTTTTTTAAATAAATGATAAATATCATATTATTATTCATGGTCATAAAAAATCAATAATTGCTCCAGTAAAGACCTATTATTAGCTTCTATATGAAGTACATGAAGTATTGGAGTTTTACCGTCGTAAGCAAAGTCAATAGTTGCAGATTATCCGTGGTCTTCGCTATCTCCAACACGGCTTATATCTCCAACACGGCTTATATTTGAGACCAATTTATTGCAGGAAACATTATTACCAAACACTATGACAAGTATGAATTTGTAACGTTTTGTATTTACTCTAAATTTTGAATGTATTTTGCCTAAATACACACACAAAAATATCACTTTTTTCTCGGCCTTCAATTCATCCAAAACTAAGATAATGGAAAAACAGCTAAGAAAGTTTAAGCAATCTCATTGGTTCTCAGAGAAATCGGCGACATCTAGATGAGACAACTTAACACGGGGAGGTGGGGCTTACGTTTTAAAAGTGCGCCCGACCTTCACAATGCGTGGTTTGCTCCATAACGCGCACTTCTGCAGTGCGTCTTTAGCGCTTTTCCTGCGTTTATGCCGGCGCCGCGACGCTTACGCATGGTTTACTCATCGCATGTGATTGGATGGAATGTTTGTGGGTTATTCGATCCTAGCAGGGGTAAAAGTTGTCAAATGTGGACAAAAAAATGTACTTATTTCTTATATTTTCTTCTATTTCTGATAAATGTCTAAAGTATGATTGTTTAAGAATGAGAATAAAGGTATTGTTTTTAGACCGTACCCGTGTTATATTGTCTGACATAAATGCGTTCGATAGTATTATTTTTTGCGTAGAACAACTCCGCCTGCGGCGTCGTTGTTCTACTTAAAATAATACCATCGTCCGCATTTATGTCAGACAATACGAGTATAACACGGGTACGGTCTAAAAACAATGAATCTCATTTCAAGCAGCTTGGTGCTAAGGGAGCAGTTCCATTTGTACGCGATAAAAATTGCGAGAATGTTCCGGGCCCCGATGAGTTTTTTATCAGGCCCCGATGAGATTTTTATCGCGTACAGTTGCGAGTAGCAAAGGATTATTTATCGAGTAGCGTATTACCGCTTGTTTAAATATAACGAAAGATAAGTGGTCGGTATGTAAATAGAGCTTCGGTTATTTATTCTAGTTGTAAGGTACAAATTCAGCATTTCATGTTTTTAGAGATAATGTTATTGATTATGGATGTTTAACGTAAATTGTATTATCCTCGTGTATTTGCTAAACAATGTCCCGCTCTATTTGCTAAACATACCCCCGGGTATGGCAGAGGCCTCGTATCGGGCCCCGATGTCTATTTTATCGGGGCCTGATGACTATTTTATCGCGAATCAACTTGAAAAACATCGGGTCCAAAACATATCAGGCCCCGATACAGTCGCGATAAATTTATCGCGTACAAATGGAACTGTTCCCTAAGCATAGATGAAAGGAACCGACAATTTGGAACCCGGTAGTACATTTTTAACGGAATAAATCGTATTGGAAACTGGAAACCAATGCTTAGCACCAAGCTGCCGGAAAAGGGCTTCAAAAACAATACCTTTATTCTCTAATTAAAACTATATTAAATAGGTAGTTTACCTACATAGGTGGTGGGATATCAAGTTATTTTATGTTATGAAATGATGACAAGATACAAAATATTAGTGATTTTCACAGCCCATTTAGCGGGGTCATGCTTGAAAATGTGGATGGGTGCAAATCGCGTGCACGACAATTTAAAGCCACTATGCTTGACCTGCCAGCTGACTGAGCTTACAAACTTATCATATTGCTTATTATTGAGTCGATTACTTTCATTTTTTCAGAAAATGAATTAGATTAGATACGCTTTAATACAAGAAAACAACAATTGTACGAGGGCCGTTCTAATCCGTGGACATTTTTTATATAGGTCTACAGTTATGATACGTTCAGGGAACCTTATTTGTGGAACCATTTCAAAACCATTTAGTCTTGATCCAGTGTCATTTTCAATATCACGGATGAGATAGATGATTTTTTTTCTCGGACATACACTGCGCAGGCGCAGCGTCATTGAACATGAGCTCCGCATCTGAATATTATAGTTTAGAGCCCTATTTGGATTACTGTTATAACAGCATCATGAAACTAATACTTATAGGGGAAGTCATGTGGGTGTAGACTGACAACGATACGAAGAGTAATTGGGAACAGTCCAAGTAATTAATAAGTAGGATATTATAAAGCAAAATAAAATAAATATTCCATCTTTCAGCAGAATAATATTTCGTGCCAAAAGGTACTTTCAAAGTCACTCAGATCTAAGATAAGAGCTTAGAAGGACTTATATATTATTAAACTATTTCATTCGGATCAAGATACAGTTTGGCTTCAATGTGTATTCACTATTTATTGTGGCCAGATTGTTGCAAGTGAGCAGCGTTAGTGCATCTGTTGTATCAATAACATAGCAGTGTTTACTTGTTGATACAACAGACGGTACGGAACTGTACAAATCGACACAATATTTTTGATACCGTGCCAAACCGCAGAGAGGTTTCCTCAAACGAACCGCTCAATATTAAATTACAATACTATTAAACTGTAATAAAGGAGTGTCTAAGACAGACAAAAGCTGTCACGTTTAATAAGGGGAAGACACAGGGATGTCTGTGTCGCCCAAGTCCTATTAAGTTTCACTGTGTATTATAATTCGTAACGGAATACTCGGTTAACCTAGTTTACTATACCGACGAACGAATGAAGAATTCAACTTTCGAAGACTATTTAAGGACAAAGTTCAAACTTTTGTCTGTTGACAAAAAAGGAGTTCTTTACAGCTACCATCATGCTTCACTTTCATCACATGACTAGTGGATTTCTGTCTTTAGTGTATAATGGTTCCTGCTGATTTTCATTGCAATGATAGGCTCTGTAAATCGAGAATACTCTGCTGCATGTAGTATTATTGATACTTACGGAGTGTTCATAAATACTTTGGTGGGCGGTTTGTTGTTACACTACATCCAGCATAGGCGATATGTTGTTGTCGTAAACAGGCTATCAGTAGGCCCTACCCCTATGTATACCGGGACTCTTCAAACATGCAAGCCGTAGAGGTATAAGCGAGACAGACATAGTAATCGTTTTCTATAGCATTTCAATACAGACGATCATCCGTGCTTTTCATAATCTCTGGGCTAGTGATGCTAAAGCATGCTGGGGACTAGAACACTTTGGTCTGGGGAGACACCAATTCTTTGGAAGGGAAATCAAAGGGGCGCGCCTAAGTTTACATCATCGTGCAAGAGCAGACCAAATGATATACTTTATATTCTTTTAATTCTTTTACTCGCTATGATTTGGCCTAGAGGTCAGAGCTGATACCGAAAGAAGCTTGTCCGACTGCGAACCCATTGAACTTTACCTGGTTTTTGAAGTTGGGATGATAATATGAATAACCGTAGTAGAAACATATCTACTACTTCCCAATGTGCTCTTTCTCTATATTCGTATCATATGAAATATTCACCGCGTTGGCTGCTCCAACTTGGTGAATATCTCTCATATATTACAACTGCAGTTTAGCACTTTCCATGATCCTAAAAAAGGGGTCATTGAAGTTGTATGTACATGACGGCCTATCCCAGCAAGCACATGTTTTTAAAATGTTGTTCACGTTTTTAATTAATTACGTTTAAATGTAAACGTTTTTAAAACACTATGTGTTAAATACACAGATAATTACATTATTACATAATATTAGGTGAATATATACACGCGGGTTGGTCGATATATGTAAATGATCTTGTTGTGAGACGCATGAATGATTCCATTGATAGATAGTGTGATCAATACCAGCTATGAACCTTTTTCTTTCAAACAATACATTTTTTGGATTTTAAGTATGAACTACGACGTCATAGCAATAGCTTAAAGTAAGTACACTTTGGACACTGCAATATCCGATATTTGGCGGGAAATTTGAATTGTTTCTGTGAAACAAGTGCTAAGAAGATTGCATAACGTGACACCAGAGCAGGTAAATCCCGATTTTTGTGTGTGTGTGTATAATTATGATACTAAAGTAGTAAAGTATTCATTTAATCTATATAAAAATATACCGTTTTTTGTAGAAAAGGGTTCAATTAATCCAACCATGATAATGAAATTGACCATTTTGGACAAAATTATAAAAAACACGTTTTTTTACCCATGTTAGGTTCTGCAAAGATAACTCAAAATATATTTTGTCAAATGTTGTCATGCTAAAACTATTATTATATTCCTGATAACATTCCCAAGGAAGATTTTTTTTTATTTATCTTATTTATTTTTTGAGTTGCAGACCAAAAAAAGCCAAAACATTTCATGATTTTAGAGGTAAACAATCATATTTTTGGCACTTTTTGGTCTCTAACTCAAAAAATAAATAAGATATTATAAAAAATGCTTTTTAGGGAACGTTATCAGGAATATATTCAAACTAGTATGACAACATTTGACAAAATATATTTTGAATTATCTTGGCAGAACCTTAAATGGTCAAAAAACGTGTTTTTTATAATTTTCTCCAAAATGGTCAATTTCATTATCATTGTTTGATTCATTGAAAACTGTATACTTTTATATAGATTAAATGAATAATAAAGAAATCACGGCAGTTTTACGGAGGCTATGCTGAGGGTCCACACCCCCTTAAAAGTACTACTTTAACAAATGGAGGAGTAAATAACATTTATGGTAAATATTAGAAAACACGCTAACCAAATAATATAACAACTAACAAACATTTACTCGTATAATAGGCCCAAATGCAACAAAACTAAACGAGTCCAGTGAAAAAGAAGGTTTCTGAAGTGAATGAACTAGTGAATTCAGCAAAAATGTCAATGCGAGGCACAGCCAGTGGCCTTCCGCAGTACTTCCGCTTGTCAGAACGGTTTAAAAAGCCATTGACAGACGGTTTCCCGTATGGTCCTTAGTTGTGTCATTGCTTCACAGTGCAGCATTGAATTGTACGTGCAATATGGTGCAATTTATAACGATTTGTTTCAAAACAAACAAACCGTTAGAGAATAGGACAAATCCTTTTTTCTCCGATCCTTAAGGACTCAGCAGACTCCACAACGCTCTAACTCTTTGCGATCTCACACATGCGTAGAAGCTCCACCACAACGAAATGACGCGGCCTGATTGGTCAACAATGGTTAACGCTTGCGCTCAGCGTTGGAGCGTTGGGAGTCTGCTGAGCCCTTTAGGCGACTAAGTGTTCTACGGATAGACGTACGTCCCAGGTTAGGTCAGTCGGTCTACGGATAGACGTACGTCCCAGGTTAGGTCAGTCTGTCAACATTTTGCCGTTTATTTGACAAACGAAACCATTCTTTTTTGCACGTAAAATGTTTTTTACCAATTTCTAAAAAGAAATTTGCCATACCGAACTTCATTCCAAATGATTTGAACTGCGGGGAGAGGCCAACATATTCGGAATTTTAAAACATGGATCCATAATTCGGGTGTTTTCTACCTAAAACACAGCTGATTTTAACGTGGTTTTCTTCCTGATGATGTAGGCGTTATCGGGACTGGAACCTGTATTTAGGGATGTATACCTTGTAAAACGGTTGATTTGGGTTTTTTTATCATATCATTTTCGCGAAATGGCACCCATGTTTAGGAATTTCATAGGGATTTCTGTTTCGTACGAACTCTCTTAAAATCATGTCCTCTCAAATTGAACATTACAATATGGCTTTCTGAGCAACGCTGAAATCAGACTACCCCCCCCCCCCCCCCCCCCCCCCCCATTTTAATTGGAACCATGGTTCATTTAATCAATTTGCTGATCGTACACAGCTAAAAAACGAACCATGATACGCGTTAATCGTGCCTGATTAACGTGTGTTGATTAAAAAAACGACAAATTATTTAATCTTTCAAGAGTAAAATACGGGTAGTACCGTTAATCTCTACCAGATTAAATGTAATTTTTTGTGAAAGAGTAATTGTTTCTATCGTTTTGCTGTATTTTACTCAAATTGCGATTAAAACTTAATCGCATTGCTTCACCGGTCGCGTCTTCCCCGTCAGTCACTCCTCGCGTGATTAAGAAATCAATACCATATGATTAAAACTTGCACGCACGTGGTTATTGTGTTCGCCATTTGCCATAGAGAGCCGTGCCGCAAGATGGACACGGAGATGAACACCAGTGAAATGGAGGTTTTGATGAATCTTTGGGGATTGCCTACACTCATTAATATATTCCAAGGTAAATGTTGTTCCATTTGTCGATGATTTAATTTAACTAGAGGGTGTGAGCTATGTATAGGCCTATTGAGTTTTAAGCTTTAAGCTTACATACTACAAAGCTTTAAGCTTACATACTACATAGTATGTATGTAGTATGTAAGCTTAAAGCTTGATGGGACTCGGCAATTGCCGAGTCCAATCAAGCTTTAAGCTTAAAACTCAATAGTCCTATTAACAAATGGAACAATATTTACCTTGGAATATATTAATCAGTAAGTTTAATCTGGCCAAGATCTTTAATCTACCTATATCGATTAAAAATTAATCCAAAATCGAGTAGTTCCCTTTTTACTACCGTGTCGATTAATTTTTTAATCTGGCCAAGAGTAAAACTTTAATCTACCTATATCGATTAAAAATTAATCAAAAATCGAGTAGTTCCCTTTTTACTACCGTGTCGATTAATTTTTTAATCTGGCCAAGAGTAAAACTTTAATCTACCTATATCGATTAAAAATTAATCCAAAATCGAGTAGTTCCCTTTTTACTACCGTGTCGATTAAATTTTTGCTAGTTTTTGAGCAATTTTTTTTAGCTGTGTACATGTCAAAGAACGGACGAGAGTCAAGAAGTCTTTCCTGCCGAAGCACCTTCAACCGAAGATTCTCGTGTAAGACTCTTCGTATTAAGGACCAAGGGCGTAACCAGAGTGGAAGAGGCGTAACTAGAGACTGAACTACAGCCAACACAGAAAGTACCTAACCAGGTAATAAATTTGCGGATTACTCTAAAAGTATATAAACATAATACAAAGTTATTGAGAAATTTCCCTCTCTAATTTGAGATATTCCACGCTAGGAATGGTTGATTATTGAGTAAGTTACAATCCCAAATGTATGGTCAAGTCTGATTTTCATTTTCACGTTTTTCTTTTCAACACGGGGAGAGTATGACGGGTAAAGCGTGTGTGCCGTATTGATCAACCGTAACAATACAGCCGGCCGACTATCCAACAAGCAGGGCACAGACCGGGAAACAAGCACTACCACTAGTATACTAGTAATCAATAATTTGCCGTTTTGAGTCCGCGTGAAGTGACGCAAAATGCGAAAATGAAAACCGTACTTGACATGCTTGAAGACATTACATTTGGGATTGCAAAAATCAACCATTCTAAACGTGCAATATCTCAAATTAAAGAGAGGAAATCTCTCAACAACTTTATAATTTAATATGTCTATTTAGAAATCATACTTTTATAGTTTGCAGCACATTTGTTACCTGGTCAGTTATTTATTGTAAACAAACAAACACACAAACGCGCAACATAAACAAACTAAACGCGCGATTTTCTATGGACGCTGTCTAGTTGTTCTAAATCTTTCAATTCTTGAAATGTTCACAACGCGCCCACGTGAATTGTAACCCACTCACCCCTCCCCCAATGACTCGTCAATCAATCGACTACCCCTTCTTATCAATCACTTGAATACTCCTACATAATCAATCACTTAGAGCTTCCGATTACAATTTGCAAATTAATATAATATTGAAAATGAGCGTGCACCACAAATCAAATTTCAAATCATGGAAACCTCTTTAAATGTCATGTAAATTCTCTCTTAAACGGCGTATGTATGTATTCCCCGGTTCCATTCACGTCACCAGTATTTTCGGGTGTGGCCCCAGATTACCTCTGGTAAGAAAGTATTCTTACTGGAACATAAATAATCATTGTCTTGGGGGAGGGGGGATCGCGGTTTTGTTCCTAGCATGTATGCATATGGAACGCCCTCCCGGATTGCATCCGCAGTTGCCCTCAATTGGGTCTTTTAAATCGCAACTCAAGACACACTTTTTCAAAATTGCTTATGATTAAGGATTAACTTGTATGTAATAACTGTTTATGCCACATTTGTGTGTATTATTCATATGTCTATTTGATTGTATCTATCTGTATTTATGTTGCTTATTATTTTGGTATCTTGATTATTATCTTGTTTTCTGTGGTTTTTGTTGCTCTTCATGCGCCATGATCATGAGTGTCTTACGGATTTGCGCGCTTTTTAAATGTTCACTATTAATATTATTATTATTATTACTCTGTGAAATATCTTATAGGCGTTTGTGATAGATGTTGTTCAACAAATCGCGATCAAAAATTGGTAATTAACTTCTTTATTGACTCTTGTTTATTGGTGTGAAACCTAGAATTTCATCAACTTTCCTAGACTCACTGGAAAGGTCAGTGGCGTAACAGCCGGGGGGGGGGGGGGGGGCAGGAAATTCAAACCTACCCACCAGGAAAAATGGGGAAAGGGAAAAGAGGAAAAGAAGGGGGAAAGGGAAAGAAAAGAGAGAGAGAAAGGAAAAAGGGAGGAAAAAGAAAAAGTAAAAAGGAGAAAAAAAGGGGAAAGAAAGAAAAGAAGGAAGGGAAAGAAAGAAAGAAAGAAAATTTCGCAGTACAAAAAGCACAACAGTCAACAAATTGTTGACTGTTGTAATTTTTGTACTGTGAAATTTTGCGACCGTGCGAAATTTTGTGACCGTGCGAAATTTGTGACCGTGCGAATTTTTTTGACCCTACCCCCCCCCCCCCCCCCCCCCCCCCCCCCCACTTACGTGGAATTATTCTAACCAGGATTTTTTTTGGCTGTGCCCCCCCCCCCCCCCCCTGACAACCAACCTCTGTTACGCCCCTGGGAAAGGTGGTCCAGCTCTCTCATTGTGTGCTGTCCTGTTGATCCTCTTAAACCACAACTTGGGTCCTATGACACTTGCAAAAATTCTTCTTCTTGAAATTCTTCTTAAAAAGATTGTTTAAGAATTTGTGAGTTATATGCATGATATAGACCCTGGGTCAAATTCAAGAACTTGGCCGTTATTCATAAAGCTCAACTCAGGAAGAACTATTTTAATATTCTTCTTAACCAGGCTTAAGAAAAGTTCAGAATCACTATTTCTAAATTCACCTACCATTAATCTTAAGTTGTATACAATAGGGCCATGGTCCGATAAATGCGGTACAAAACTCTCCATTTCACGTGAAATGTTTTTAAACTATAAATGATGTGTTCTTAGAAACACGTAAACCTTTTTATTAAAACAGCGTAGTTATAGGGCGAAGAATATTTAGAGCACCTTTTGATTAAGAAATATATAAATAGCTTAAAAACGACAATCCACCTAGTCTAAATTAACGACACTTATTGATTATTGATAATACATATAACACCGTTACAGATCGGTGTATATGTTCGCCTTTTCCATACCTAAAACGTCACAAATACCTTAGAACCCTGAAAATGTCACATGTGAGGTTTGCAATAATATACTGCACCACCATATAAATTGAAATCGGTTTTCCAACTTCCTTGGACGAGATTGCCATGAGGGCGCTGTGTAAAACGCAATCAGTAAGAGACTACGGCCGACATGCAAATTCAATTTCGATTTCCATCACGCAAATTCAACAATAAATAATACGCACTACACCACGTATTCAATTATAAATTATACTTACACGAGAAATGATTCTCCAACTTTGGCGGTTTTCAAGGTAAAATTGTTTAGTTTTTAAATAGAAATCTAAAATGTAAACATGCTTTATGACCAAACAAGAACAGACTCGTACCAGTATATGGCTAAACCGAAATATGAAAGTCTGAACTACATCAAAAAGTTGTCGTGATATCATAAACTCCTCAAAAAAAGTTTGGAAATATTAATTTGTTCAATCGCCAATGTGTCCGTTATCTCGTAATTTATTCATATTATGTTACATGTAAAAGAAAAGCTGATGTGTTTTTCGTTTCAATGATACTTCGTAGCAATCACTTGTTTCAGTGTTTAGCCAATTGCTTTAGAACAGTGGGAAGGTGTCATTAAAAATGTGCCAACTTCACCACTTTTTCGTGCTCAAAATAACAACTCGTTTGTCGTCTGTTTAATTAAGTGTTACTGTGTTACGTTGACACAATCAGATTGAGTCGTCTTCATTTTCCCAAGCAAAAACACGAAGTGATTTCTAAACATTTTGGTATCATTGTAAAGATGAACACATTGGGTTTCTATGTGCCACACACTATGAACATATAAACGAAATATACGACAGATAGGCATTTAGGCAATTGAAAAATATTTCCGAACTATTTTGAGGGGTCAATTAAACTATCCAACATTCACATATATTTTTCTGTCTACAATATCTTTTGAGATCAAGGTAAAAATGCCAATAAATGCCTAGTCTTAAAATATTGCTGATCTGACAAGTTGTCGTCTGTAAAATGATTCAAGATTGAAAGTAAATAAAGAAGATGACTTTACATCTAGTGCAC
Source organism: Ophiura sarsii (assembly GCA_035610835.1). Classification (NCBI taxonomy): domain Eukaryota; kingdom Metazoa; phylum Echinodermata; class Ophiuroidea; order Amphilepidida; family Ophiuridae; genus Ophiura; species Ophiura sarsii. The sequence continues at coordinate 68,314,525 of CM069450.1, read as the reverse complement.
ACCCAAAACATGGCGCGGAGACCACTGCAGCAAACGAGCTGTTTGAATCGCTGTTCATAAGTTTTAACGCTCACTGTTGTTTGCAGACTTTCAATCGTGGGATAAGATAACACAGTTTACTCGGTAATTGTTCTCTGGAAACAATACAGTTTCCGCAAGTTAACCTTTCGACAGATAGACCAATAAAGATTAATAATCATATTATTAGTATATCCGTCAAACTACGCTGGTATCCGTGATCATTGAATAGCTATTGGGTTGGGTTCGATGCCTGGTGTCTGTATGCTCCTTTCCATATTTCGGGAAAGAATGATACCCCGCATGTTTTCGATCTTGGTTGAGTGCAGGTCCCCATTCTCTTGTTGGCTGCAATGTCTGCTTTAGGCGCTGATTAACAAAAATACAAATAAAACAAGACGATAATAACAATTACAAGAACATCAACAACTGCCTGGGCAACTTCGACAATATCAATAATAGCGATGAAAACAGAAACTAAAATAACCCAACAGCATCAGTCCAGGCAAATTTACAGATCTGGATGGAGCACGCGTTGATTTGAAATGAATGAAAAGAAGATCATAAGTCTATACGAATCTATGAAAATGTATTAAAAGGAGCAAAATATCATTTTAGCACATATCCAACATGTCTTAGGAATTTCCTTAGGGGTTCAGGTGGCAACAACTCGCAACGATTTTGGCGACGACGAAGTGTATAAAATTGGTAAGCAAATGTCCCCCATAATTTGACCATGCTGATATCACGTCCATAAATCAAGTAGAGAAGTTTGTTATTTTATGTTTGTTTGTTCATAAAGAGGTACTAAATTAAATGTCATCTTAAACCCTTTCTATTAAATGGGATTGCGTTGTATTGTACACGTTATGCTATTGGAAGCAGCTAGTCATGTGTGGCTAAATATAGGTAGCTTGGAATAGTACTGACACTTACATAGGCGTTGTACTGAGTGTGCATAGTTATCTAAAATTTGATAATCTATGCCCATGAACGTTTTGGTTTTTATATCGCGATACTAAATCTCATATAGTAGAAATTCATTTATTTAGCAAAATTGACAAACCTCTAACGGTCCTCCTTTCATTCCCCAAATGGCATATAATGGATATGCTACGACAGGGAACAGTGTGATCATCATCAACAGCCAACCCAGGGCTAAGGCCCAGTCTGGATAGACGTAATATTCACCGTATTTCAGAGGCTCGTAGAGAACGAACGAGAAAACCGTTACAAACTGCAAACAATGAATATTCATGAGAGGCTTTCTTTAATTGTTCAATAAGCAGAACGTAGATTATCAAGACAGGCATGGACTAGTGTGTACAATGTATTTTTCTTTTGAAGCAATGTGTGTTTCGGACCAAGGTCGCTCAACACAAAAAGCCTATTTTGCCCTGTCGCGTCGTGAAATAACTTCTCAACATCCATAAATAAAACGTCGCTCTCGTTCTCAGACGCGTTAAATCGGTAGGTATCTATTTCAAAGGACGTGTTATTGTCCGTCGCGCTCATGGATTCGAGTTTAGGTGTAATAAAAAAACTGAGTGAAATCAGTGAATATACACACTTCACAAAATGGCGATACATCTATCGCATCTTTGTGTATTTAATTCATATGTTTCCAATATAAGAAGTATTTTAACTTTCACCGTTGTTTTATAAGCATTCCATATATGGAAGTATTGGATAATTTGGTGCTGCAATAGACTTTCAATACCCATACAGTTTACCGAGCTTTTCAAGCACGCTAGTCATACAGTTGTAGGTGAAACAGACATAGTATCAGCTCCATACAACATTCTGAAGATCTATGGTATATCACGCTCATTTGGAAGGAGCAAATTATTGTATCAAAGACGATATATTGAGCATCAATAGCATGCTTCGCACTCACCACTGTCTACTGATTCCCAATGAAATTACATTGCAATGAAAGGCTTGTTACGTTGTTAAATGAGGGCATTCCAGAAAATACTGCTGCAAGTAGTACAGTGACTTTCATTCAGTCCTCTTGTTTCCTTAAAGACTCTTTTTTTAAATAACAAATATGACAGTTGTGGTTGGGATTCAAATTCTTTTTCATATGTTATGCCGACCTGTACCACGTGAAGTAAATCCAATACAAGTTTTAGAAGATGGATTTCAGATCTTGGATAGTGTTTGTTTCGTGGAAAAGACCTTGGGGGAAAATAGTAATGCAAAGCATGTTGTGGCTGCACAAAATGTTCTTTGGTATGTTTTAATGGGACTGCATTCATAATCGTCCTTACAGCATGAACTTGCAATGTTGTAAAGAAATTGTTTACAAAAATCACTTTTGCCCCTAGAAAATGTTTGAGTTGATTTTAAATGTGCAGAGAATATTTAAGTGTTACGAAAAAGTGAACAATATAGATAAATATTAAAACAATAATATCATTGGCGTTTAATTAAATATGCAACACAACATGAATATCACGAAACATTCTAAATGGTTTACAAGGGGGACTGTGCACCTTCAGGTATAGCCTCCGTAAAAAAACCCGTAACTTCTTCATTATTCATTTAATCTATATAAAAGTATACATTTTTTGCAGAAAAGGGTTTAATGAATCCAACCATGATCATGAAATTGACCTTTTTGAAGAAAATGATAAAAAACACGTTTTTTTACCCATTTTAGGTTCTGCAAAGATAACTCAAAATATATTTTGTCAAATTTTTGTCATACTAGTTTTATTATATTCCTAAAACAATTCGTTACGGCAGTTACGGCAGTTTACGTAGCCTATACCTGAAGGTGCACAGTCCCCCACATCGTAAAGCGACATTCTGCGAAGTTTAGTTGAACGAAAAATATGTTACAAAATGTTTTCCAACAAAAGCGCTTCTTGATCATAACACACTTACCAACAGAAACACTGGGGTCAGAGCCATCCAACAAACCTTCCAGTAGATGCTGGGACGAAAACCTAACATGGCTTCCATATCATTGAAAAATCGATCAACACCTGTGTAAAATATAGAGAGAATTACCTTAATCATGTTAATGTTTAAGTCAGTTTCTTTCACAGACCTACCTCCAATGCGCACTACAACACATTCAACAGTAGCAATGAAGATAGGCTTCTGTTGAATATGTTTTGTGAGTGGTCAATTAATGGGGACACATCACAGTAGATTGAGGTCAACCTACCTCTCAACATGGTCAAACGGACCTCCGTGGTGCGCAACACATAAGCTCAACCTCACGGCTCTGATTGGTCACTGCAGTTTTGTGAGTTTTAAAACATATGCGCAGTGAGCTGGATGACGTGCGCCCGCGTGTGTTGGAATACTGAACAGCAAGACCAGAAGGATGTATGACGGGCATCTATTTGTTGCCTTTCACATGCTACTTACCATATGCATACGCCACTGCTATGCATTCCAAAAATGCGATGATCAGCAAATTTACACCAACGCCATACATATTCACTAAATTTAACAGGTAAATACCTCCCTGTGAAGATGAAGAAATTGATATAAAAATATGTTTTTATACACAAAATAATTAATTATAATGACGTTTTTAAATGAAATGTTTTGGAAGATTCCTTTCAGGAGTTGCTTCGAATAAAAAACCATATCATTACGTATGTCAGTGTTATCAATTTATTTCAATGGGCAGTTGTGGCTGGCAGACAACAATAGTTTAAAAATAACATCAAACAAAAACACGCCATTGCTTAGAATACCAAAAAAATCCGTCTAAGTCATTGATACGATTTTGTTTCTTTATTGATCTTTCTTTCTGTTTTTCTTATGGTCTGAGCAATAATATGTTGTTTTTTTTGTGAAATAATATTCCTTATTCATGAAAATATATAAGTCTGTTTTTGTTGTTGTTTAAAACAGCATTTTTCTTAAAAGACATCAGACCTTGTTGTACACATTATCCATGGAATTGTCATTAGTTCATAAATAGTTATGAGGTGTAAATATTGATGCTTCCGTATCAACAAAATTGAAAATCTATGTTTTTTAATTCACTGTCATTTCCCTAAAATATGGTTGGATTTCAATGAACATTTTACTCATGGATCGAAAGGTTGTTGGATTTATTACTCCTTGATTTTTTTTTTTTATAATCATCTTTTAAATAACATGTTTTATAATACATACCTGAGTACACATAGGTAGACCCAATAGGAAAAGAATAATGCACGACGCTACTGTTATCATTGTCTTATGTTTTCTGAAGGATTTGCTGTAGACATCCAGTTCATCTATTACACTTGTTACACACGCTTCTACCACTGCCATCTGATTGGGTTACGAATTGTGGGTCATTAACATAAAGGCCTGCCGCGTTGATTGCTTGATCGGAATGCGGGTAGGGATGAAAGAGGTCTTTGATACCGTTGATCGGGTTGAATAGCCTCGTGGTGGAGCATGAAATGCAGCTAGGGCGATACTAATTCTGTTCCACAGACGATTGCTTCGGCGGGCTACAGGTGTTGTGCAGAGGTATGGTATGTACAATACCGATGAGGGGTTATATAATAGTAGGTAGTTGGGTGGAAATGATGAGGTAACATAAACAGACGTTGAGCGGGTGAACCGGTGTTGTCAAATCCAGCTGGAAAAGACGTGAAGTATCCACTAGTGGATGATGATTCCACGCAAGTTTCTCTGGCTGTCTTTTTACAGTTAATAAATAGCCATCCATATTGAGTTATAATACCTGCCAAAGGGATCCAATGTGTTATACCTACCACACTAAATGGAGATGACTCGTATACACGCAGTAAATGATGACAATGGAAATTCTGAACTGAAAACCTTTCATAGCATTTTATGTTATAGGCCTACCTTACCTGTCCGACATTTCTCAACTAGCAGGCTTATCCTCAGAGCAAGTTAACGAGTTGGTCATACGTCATATTACTTACTCTATGCATATCTTCTGGACCATCTGGATAGCTTCAAATCTACAAGACCTCCGATGTTTTCTTTTAGCGTGAAAGTGATTAAACTAATACGTGTATTGCATACCATCGAAAACATATGGTTTGAAAAGTTTCAAAAGAGTTCGCGAAAATCATAAGAAAAAAATTAAAAGGGGCTTATAGACACATAATCAAATACAAACACTGATTGAGTAATCGTAAACGCCTTGTGAATGTTTTCAAAACGCGTTACCAAAGTTACTGCAATAAATTGAGAACCCTGCCATATACATGCGCATCATTAAAAGCGCTTGAGAACCAATGAGACTGAGACACGTAATTACGATAGGAAAAAGATCGTTTATAATAGTATAGTTTACGTTTCACAAACCTCGGTTACCATCGGCAGACCAAGCAGAAATAAAACACCAGAAAAAGCAACTGTAACGAGTGCTTTATGTTTCCGTAGCTTCTTTCCTGTTTCACCCAAATCGTCAAGTATACTGGTAATCACGGCCTCAACCGCAGCCATCTACGTACATACCGCCACCACAAGAACAATAATGTTGATATTGTTTAGAGCCAGTTTTGGCGTCAAGATTTGTTTACAAGGTAAGTCATGAGCTTATGTCTATATCAATTTTGGTAGCTTTAATGCTTTGCCGCGAAACGAAATATCGTCATACTTTCCACAAAGAGGACACGTTCAACTATGAATGGATATGACTATTAAGAGCATTGACTTAGTGCAAAGCAAGGTGAAGCATTCCTATGATAACAAGAAGCATTGACATGATAGCAGGAAGCATTGTCGTGATAACAAGAAGCATTGTCGTGATAACAAGAAGCATTTCACGATAACAAGAAGCATTGTCGGGATAACAAGAAGCCTTCTCATGATAACAAGAAGCATTGTCGTGATAACAAGAAGCATTCTCACGATAACAAGAAGCATTCTCATGATAACAAGAAGCATTCTCATTTATTAATGAATTTGAAAGACGAGTGGTTGTTAGGATATTAGGAAGCAACTATTGTGATCAAAAGAAGCATTAAAACATGATGATACAAATGCACTGTTGTTTGTTGTTCCTAAAAGCATTGGTATTAAAGAGGCACTGAGAGATCCTCGGGGCAGGACGCCCTCAATTTCTTCAGAAATTGGGGTTTGACATATACGTAATGCTTACATGTACTAACTACAAGCCAACATTTTTAGAGTTTAATTTGCAAAATTTCGTGCAAAATTTTTGTTTGTTTCATTTCGATGAAGATCATATAGAATAACAAAATGCATCTTAATGGCCACATATTTGGTTTTCTACCAAATTATTTTATGTTTACCATGAATATTTTGAAGACCACCTGTGAATTTAATCAAAATACCAACAAAGTGAAAAGCATTAAGAGGCCTTCAGAAATGCAGAGAAAATGTCTTTCATTATTCATGTTTACTGATTTTTTAAAGAAATCATTTTATGAGAGGGTTTCTTCATAATATATCACCTATCTAAACAAGGTAAATATATTTTATTTAAACTGTTTTGAGCAGTCTCTCAATGCCCCTTTAAATCATAATTGGGAATGACAAAAACATTATCAGGATTGAAGACGGATGTTGTATTACATTAATTTGTCTTCGTCTTCTGATAACAATAATATCATTGTTATGGTAGCAAGGATCATTATTATGGTATAAAGAAGCATTACTGTGATAAAAAAAAAAGTAGCATTGTTATGAGAAATTAAAATAAACATTTTTTTGTCACAGCTTTTACTTTGGAAAAGATTGCAAAACATTTATGACAATAAAAGCCTCAAATGATAAATGAAGTGAGGAAATTCAAAGAATACTTAAAAATTAAGTCGGAAAATATACAAGTGGACAATGGACATGTTATTAAAAGTTGCATCCCTGTGTAATTTGAATTAATGTAGTATAAGAGGGAAGAGTGAGAAGCAGTTTTATAAAAAATATATATACAAATATCATTATTTTAAATAGCCAATTTCCATTGAAAATGCCAAGTCAGTGAATCCCTTATTTTACTGAAAAATTTAAGAAATTAACCAGTTTGGATGATTTAATAGGTTAGTTAATTACATAAAATATGCGCATGTGCAAACCTTTTTGAACTTGACCAAAAACGGCTAAAAACACTGTGCCTTCAAAATATAATCAGAATCATTGACAAATGCTTAAATCAAGGTGTATGATTATATTGATAATCAAAATGAAGATAAACAAGGATGTATCAATCAAAAATGGCTGCCACAACCTCTCAGTAATCGTCACATAATGAGAGAAAATGTAATGATTAATGACCAGCCTCTTTTTTAAATCCCCACTATTAATACTTTACATCATACAACAATTTACTCAATTATAATCTATTCCTCGATTTTTCTTTATCCTTGTTATTTTCCATGGCTTATTGTTGTGGATTTTGCTTAATAAAAGTGTATTTGAGATGGTCACTTCTTGTCTGATTTTTAGATTTAAAAAGTGTCAAACGAAGATAATTATGTGTTCTAACTATATACAAAGTGTTATCCATATGTCCAGCAAAATATTTACAGATTTAAGTCAGTGGTGGAAACATATTGGGCCGTATTCTCGTACGTAGTTAAACACGGTTTTAAGCTATTAAACTCGCGTCTAATTTTGACTTTAGATACATCGTTTAACTAAACGCAATTCTCGTACTAAACACGGTTTTAGCTTAACTTAACGCGTGTCTAACTTAAACGTGAATTTATCCTCTAAACGACGTGTTTAACAAAACACGATTTTTAAACAAATATCGTTGATTGTATACAGGTATTTAATTCATTGTGTCCCTAATGGGTTACAATAGATATCGACCGAATGCCTTAAATACACGGTACTTTTAAAGACTACAAAATCCACACGTCAGCTTGCACCGGACACGGTCGAGTGATCATTCAGGGCATACAGTTGGTGCGCTAGTTTAGTTAAACATGTTAAACCCGCACTAAACTACCCCTGCACCCATGTTTAAAGTTAGACACATTTCGGCGAGTTAGACGCGTGTTTAAGTAAAACAAATGTACGAGAATCGCGTTTAGTTAAACGCTGTGTCTAAAGTCAAAGTTAGACGCGTGTTTAGCTTAAAACCGTGTTTAACTACGTAAGAGAATACGGCCCATAATGTTTAATGTGTCTAACTCACTTAAAGTGTTCAACTTTAAACATGGGTATGGGGTAGTTTAAGGCACGTTTAACTAAACAAATACACGAACTGTATGCCTTGAATGATTACTCAACCGTGCCCGGTGTAAACTGCCGAGCAGATCGTGTAGTATTAAAAATACATGTGCGTTTGAGGTATTCAGTCGATATCTATTGTAACCCATTAGGGCCACAACAAAAATAAATACCTGTATACAGTAACGCACAATTACCCTGGGACGAGATGTGCAGAGTTTAAAACCGTGTTTAGATAAACACGTTGTTCAAAAAGATAAACTCGCGTTTAAGTTAAACACGAGTTTAGTTAGACACGGTTTTAAGCTAAAACCGTGTTTAGTACGAGAATACGGCCCATTATGTTTATGTTAATGACATAACATAACCAAAGGTATCTCAAGATCCAAACGTGTATTGTATGAAAGACTTCAAAGGTTCATACTTTGTCTTAATCAAACTATCCCTCAATAGAACCACTCATGTATCCCATACCAAGGTAACCTTTTATTACATATTGGGCCCTCGTATTTGAACTTAAGCAATTAGAAGGCTGTTTCTCCTTGCTTTTAATTCAGATAACATGAGCCTTTATTGACATAATATTTCTTACCTCACTTCCTAGACCGAGCATAAACAGCATGGCGAAAAACAGCACTGCCCAAAGTGGAGCTAGAGGCATTCTTGCAATGGCTTCCGGATAGGCAATGAAAGCTAAACCGGGTCCTTTAATTTAAAAACATAACGGAAATGTATGCTCAGTCCGATCGACATCATTTCACCGGGAGTAGATGAACATAGGGAAAGCCATTCGCCTTCCCAGGTCGTACCTTTTTCCCCTTCTTAAATTGATATTTTTGAGGGAATTTGATATTAATTTGTACACCATGGTGGCAATCACAATGGGCCGTTTCACGAACTTAACACGGTTTTAGCTTAAAACCGTGTCTAACTAAACTCGTGTCTAAATTAAACGCGAGTTCATCTTTTAAACGACGTGTTTAACAAAACCCGATTTTAAACTCCGCAAATCTCGTCCCCGGAGTGGTCGTGCGTTCATTGTATACGGGTATTCATTTGAGTGTGGCCCAAATGGGTTACAATTATAGATATCGACCGAATTCCTCAAATGCACGTGTATTTTTAAGACTACAGGATCTGCACTTCAGCTTACACCGGGCATGGTTGAGTAATCATTCAAGGCGTACAATTGGTGCACGATTTTAGTTAAACGCGCGTTAAAATACCCCCATACCCATGTTTAAAGTTAGACACCTTTCAGTGAGTTAGACGCGTGTTTAAGTTAAACAAATGTTCGAGAAATGCGATGTGTTTGGGGTTTAAAGTCAAAGTTAAAGTTAAACGCGTGTATAGCTTAAAACCGTGTTTAAATACGTACGAGAATACGGTCTATTGAGTCTCTCTTATTATACTACACACGGATCAGAATTAAAATGTAACCGTAAATTACCTCTAGCGAACCTTCACATAAACCCTAACCCTCCCAAATCCAACAGATTCCAACAGAAGCACCGCGCCGGTGCACCCCCCATTCTCCAGTAGGCCTATATCTCATTGCGCAATCACGCAAAGGAACAATGGGCTCCGAAAATGTAATTGTGTGAGCCCTACCCTGGTAACGCATGCACGATCACCGGGACTCCGCGGCGGCCCTGACTCGATCCCCGGGGGTGGACACACCGTTTTTTCGGTGTTTATTTGTCCCGTCTCTCCCCCCTCCCATGTTAGCTTGATTGCTAAAAACACCCATAAGGTGTAAGAGTTATTGAGCCACTTTTTCATGTTTCCATAACCCTTGACTGTCAACTCCAACAGAATCCAACAGAAGCACCGCACCGGTGCACACACATTCAAGTCTCGCCCCCCCCCCCCCCACCCCCCCCCCCCCCCCCCCCAACCGGCCCGGTTAGCGTGATTGCAAAAAAACACCCATTAGGGGTTAGTTAGGCTAGGGTTATGATTAAATACGGAAAGCGGAGGTATAGACGTACGCATACCATACCGATACAATGTAACGCATGTTAAATGCAGTGTAATACATTATTATTTTATTATAAAAATATGTACGGCTCTTGTTAACCTAAAGTGTATCAAATTTACAAAATGTCAATTAGTGAGGAAAACTGTTTACTAACTATGATCCCTTTATACGCAAAAAAACCACTAAAAAAACCACGTAAAAGCAGACCAATCTGACCTTTTTTATCGAAAGTCTGGTTAAATCATTCGGTGGTGTGGAATTTAACAAACTAAGATGTCGCCCTCTAGAGTTTGATTTGAGTAAGTATACTGTTTCGTGACTTGAAAGCGTATCGCCCTCTTGTTGATCAGACATATTATGTGTTATTCCTTTTAGAAGTATGGTGAGCACGAAACGATGGCGTACTTTCACTTGTGTAATCTGTTGTCAGGTCAAAAGATTACCCAACTGGGATCCACGCTCTCTCCTTTTTGTGCCCGCCATATTTCAAAAAAGGTTTATTCCGATGGTCTTTAGAAACCAATCCTATAATACTTGTATGGCTTTACATTTTATTTATCATAAAGGTTCTCTGTTTAGATTTGAAAGTAGGCTTACCAGAAGCTACAATTTTGTCGACAGTCGTGCCTGCATCTTTCGCCATGAATCCGAGCACAGAAAATACTACAAAACCGCCAAAGATACTGGTTGCACAATCAAGCCAACAAACTATTATGGCATCTCTACAAATGGAATAAAACATAAAACCTCGAAATGTTGGTAAAAACAGCGTTATAAGGCTTAATGAAGGCCAAAATGAATAAGTGCGGGTTTCAAATAGACAAGTATTTATTTAATTTTATGTCAATCAGTCGGCGGTTTTCACGTGTGTCATTCGTTCGGCCTGAATTGTCGAAAAATGGCTATAAAGAACATATAAATGGAAATTGATCACCATGCAACTTGGTGTAAATTGTTTGAACGACCACCTTGTTAATTAGGTAAAATTGGCAAAAACAATGTGCGCAGTAAGGTTAGCCTGTTTTGAAATTAGTTGAATATTTATATCGTGTAAAGAAAGCCATTATCATGCACGTATTAACAACTATAGATTAAATTTTAATTTTCATGGTCATTATTATTGTTTAAACAACTAGATAGACTGATAATGGGCGATTTCGTCAGCAATTTCATCGCGTATTGTTATCAAATTTCTATTTAATCGTTAGCTGTGCCGAAATGATAAACATGGACGAATGGAACGATAATTTTGCCGATTCCAAAAAAATACGGGTACTTGTAAACATCTACGAAATAATCCAATAGCCAAATGGTACCTCGCAGTATAAGGGACGATGGCAATGCATGAAATCAATATTAGCTTTTCTCGCTACAAGCCAATATTGAATTTAGAAACAAAACAACAAAATAAGCAGTGAGAGATATACATATGCGGACCGATGAGGTGAAGCGAAAAATCATATTAATGTAGATTTGTTCATTGTAACCTTCAACTTTAAAAATGCAGACCACAAGAACGTTATTATGTGGGCATCCACCAATAATACAGACTGTAACAAAACATTCTCGTACAATTACATTTATATGGCTCCAAGAAAAGAATAAACGTTGCATTGGCATTATGTTTCCTAGGGCAAGATGTATAAGGTTACCAAAAGCAATTTAGTTGGCGTATAGTACTTTTATTTAAAAGTAATACCCATTGAAATAAAGAGGTCATACAATTAGTTTGGCCAGTTTCATATGTTGTAGCAATGAAATTATTGGCTTCTCTTGAAATGCAACATGGCTCACCCCTGAATAAGGGCCAACTCGTGAGTTTTACTTTGTGATCCATTTATTCCAGTTTGCTATGATTCGCCACCTTTAAGTCAAAAACATCGGCCCAAGTGGTTTTGCAACTACTTTATACTTTAAGCCACATCTCTGTTATTGTACTACCAATTGGAACGAAAGATTAAAGACATTCAGCCTCTTTCACGTAACCTTCCTGTCTTATCACACGGGCGATATAATTATTTTAGTAGAAAAACGAGGTGTTCTATGATCTAGAAGTAGCGCATTTATAAACATTAAAATTTTATTTTTAGGTTTTATTCTCATTCTTAAACACTTTTAGTGAAATATGATGTGACAATGTGATAAAATGGTTAAAGAGAAGCCATTTAAATCAATTCGTCACTGGAAGTTAAGAGTATCAAATTGCATACTCATCAATCTTTATTTTGTGAATAAAAAAAAATTCGCACGGTCCAAAAAAATCGCACAGTCCAAAAATCGCACAGTCCAAAAGGTACATCAAATGAACGTAGGCAACGGGCTATAAATAGTAATTTCAGTGTGATTCCATAGAAGTACGTTAGTTATCGGAAAGTGTAAAGCACCGATTTATAGCATCTCGTAAAGGAAATAAACGCGTTGATAAACATTTTAATTGATACATTTTTGAGGCGGGAGATTATGCTAGGCGGGAGTGGGGGAGAAAGAGTGTCTACATGTAAGCGGGAGAGTTGTCAGCCCTGGAAAACCTCAACTTCTGAAAACAGTGGCGTAGCTCGAGGGGGGGGGGGGCAGTCCCCCCTGACAGAATTTGTTGTGCCCCCGCCCCCCTTTGTGCCCCCCCCCCCCCCCCCCCCCCCGAAATTTGAGTTTATGCACACGGTAGTATTCCACTGTATATTCACACAGCAGATATGAAATATTTAAAATCCGAATTATATATTCTTTATTTTGGTAATCGATGGTGTTATTTCATAGTGACGTATAATTGGTGGTATTATAACATTACGGATGCGGATTATTCTTCAAAGTTATGTACAAGTATTAATTTTTATCCCTTCAATTTTGTGATGTTTGACCTGAAGTATCGATTTCTTCATTATTTTACAAAATCCTAAAGCCCTTTTACCAATTAATTAGTAATCAAATAATTACATTAAAAACATTATTTTACATTTGTATATACTATACGTCACTATGTAATACAAATCGACGGTCACGCACAGTCATACGGCTATAACTCCAATTAAGAGTGATCATGGGCTGTTGTCGTGGACTTGACGAGCTTGACGAGCCTCCAATTTCAAAAATAGAACAGTTCAAGATTAAATGTACAAAACAAAGTCCACCCTCGGTCATTCAACTGCTGTTCAAACACAACAAACTTGTGTAACCTTGTCCTATTTCTCGATTTAGATAAAGAGCATTATTCACAGAGGCATTCCCCGGAATACTTTTCACATACTTTTTTAATTATTATTATGAAACAAAATATCACCATTGTTCTAGTTAATATTACGCGTTATCATATTGTGTGTTGTGATGTTTGTCCAAAAACAACTTGGATTTTACAGCAAAATTTGTACATACACAATATCTTGTACGAGTATGCAAACATCGAGGGGACAGGCCAGCTTTGAAGCTTATGTTATTATTAAACGCGCTTTAAACTACCCCCATACCCAAGTTAGACACTTTTTAGTAAGTTAGACGCGTATTTAAGTTAAACACATTTTCGAGAATTACGTCTAGTTAAACGATGTGTCTAAAGTCAAAGTTTATAGACGCGTGTTTAGCTTAAAACCGTGTTACGTACGAGAATACGGGCCAATAACTATATATATCTATTTACCTGTGACAGTTCTGACCCCATTTGTTAAAACTCGATAGTGTATGCAAAGTTCCAAATGAGGATCCAAGAGAAAAGAATACTTGCACAGCAGCATCTTGCCATACCTGTTATATAAAGATTAAAAAGCTTCAATATTGTGTGCGCAGTTGTTTAAATTGATTAAGAAACAATGATATTAGGTTAATGTATGCATTTGTCCAAATAATGTGCATTATTGGTGATAAATTGAGATTTTGTTCAGTTTCTTAGATTTCCAATAGAACGGTATTTCTAATTAAAATCAAGCGAATCGTGTCTATCCAACTATTCCAATACAGAGTGAGTCAAAAAGAAGTTGTACTGGAACGGACAATTGTTTCTAAAACAAATCAAACATATTTGACAAACCAATGAAGTACATATTCAAAAGCATAATATTCCTCCGCTTTATGAAAAAAGGGAATCACTGAAATGGATCCTTGCCATCAAAAGTTATGGCTGTTTTACTAAATGAACCCATTTTGGGACTGTCCACGTAGGCCTAATGCTAAATCATTTCAAAATATCCGTCAAAGTGAGGAGCATGGAGTAATAATAATAATAATAATAATAATAATAATAATAATAGTGACAAGGCACATGGGCACATATCCACTCTAAATAAGAGCGCTCAAGGCACAAACATAAAATACAATATAATAGAACACGATAAACAACAATAAAACTACTTAATTATTACAAAATGTCTCAGACATCAGATGTGTACAGTACAGATTAGTTCAAATTCAAAATATGTTTATACCCGAGGTATTAAAACAATGAAGCATACATTCAAAGAAAATTTTCTTCCACTCATCTTTAAAGAATAATCGCTGGAATTGCCCCTTGATATATCAAGAGTTATTCATATCTTAATAAACTAATCAATGTAACCAAAATCAATTCATTTGTTTAACCAAATTCAGATCTTTTGTTTAAAAATGTAAAAATATCATTTTATTCAGTGAATTTTGCTTTATTTCGTGTTAAAACGGAATAAATTAATTTGGTTAAACTGATGTACGAAAAAAATAATCGCGTCCGGGGAATGCTAACTAAATGATCCGTCTAAATGAGGCAAAGAGTATAGATTCATTCAAATTCAAAAGATATATATACAGTAGCGTAGCCAGCGGGGGGGGCTGGGGGCAGAAATATTTTGCTAAAATGGGGACGGAGAAGCTAAAAAATGGGGACGAGAAATTGGTACTGTGCGATTTTTTGGGGACGGTGCGACATTTTTTGACACCTACCCCCCCCCCCCCCACCCCCCCCCCCCCCCCCCCCCCCCCCCCCCCCCCCCCCACACCCCACACACACACTTACGTGAAATTCACGAGGTAAGTGACTAGAAAAAAAATTGGGGCAACCTTTTACGAAAAACATTTAGGGACATAAAAAAAGAAATAGGGACGATATTGATGCTTGCCCCCCCGGAATGACAATGCTGGCTACGCGCCGGTATATATACCTGGAACATTCGAACACAGAGATGAATCAAAGTACCGAAGTATGTCTTTATTTATAAAAGAACCCAATTCTTTTCTTTGAGCTGTCGACAGAATTCTTATTGAAAAAAGCAACAGAAACATTGAAAACGTCATTCACATTTCAGAGAGAATTTTGTTACACCCGAATGTACATGTATTCCTCATAATATTAAACACAATATCTGACAAAAAAGGGAATATTTCACTATTGACTCAATTTTTAGCCACAGCTAATATATAGATTTTGTGAATAACATTTTACTGTATGTTTCAAACTCTAGGGTTTAAATATCATTTGAATATTAATGTCTCTTTGATATATACTCTTTGCTCCTCACTTAGATTGATAATTTTAATGGATTTAACAGTTCGTGGACAGCTGTCAAAAGGGGTAATTTTATTAAAGCAGGCATTTTTTGATAGCAAAGATCAATTTCAGTGATTCTTTTTTAATATGAGTGGAGAAATATACTTTTTGAATATGTACTTCATTGGTTTGTCAAATACATCCTTTGTAAAATTTGTTTGATCTTCTTTTAAACGAATATTCATTCCCGTATAACCTTTTTTTGGACTCACACTGTACTGCTTGTAAAATGAGTTTTGGATTGGTTGAGAAACTGACCACCAATAAAAATCTAATATCATTAAACTACGAATTGAACTCAAATGTTACAAACGTGTAAACAAAGTAAAGGAATATCAAACTGGCATCAAAACAACAAATCGTTCATCAAAAGCGCTACTTAAATTGTCTAGAGACTGATTCTTATTGATGCTCAACGTTACATCGTATAACTTAACCTCAGTGATAAGGTTTGAATTTTGTAAATTAAATCTTTAATATCCTATACCTTAGCTAATCCTAGTTTCCTTATATCTGGCTTGATGTAATAAACGATTCCATCAATAGCCCCATCTAAAGTAATACCACGAAAGAAAAGAATGATGAGCACTACATACGGGAAGATAGCTGTGACATAGGCAACCTGTTAAGATAAAAGATATGTAACAGATGAGATATCAGACTTGAGCAGACGATATTCTGTAAACAAGCTGGCGGCATTTGACAGCATACATCAATGGTAGGCTACAATAAGTTCACCTGAAAATACCATTCACATCCCGGTGAAATCCATGTGATTATCGATTAATCTGTCTGACGGCGAAACGTCACCGACCTTAACATACCTCCGGGTGCTAGACAGAGGGTGATCTAATGCAATCCCAGGTGTCGTTGCTTTTATCAAATAAAACAATAACTTTAGTTGATATTTATAGAAACAATAACTTTAGTTAGATCTTGCTAGTTGAAATTATTGTTCAAAATGCTAAAATTATGATGAGACTTTTCAACTATTTTTTGGTATCGTTGAATTAATAGAATCAAAGTCCATATATAGACACAAATATTAATAGTCGTATTGATAAGTTAGATTGCTAGCCACGCAGCAACAAAACTGATGAACCGTGTTTTTGCGTACATTACATTGCAAAACAGGTGTTAAATTGCCTCCATTATCCCATTGATAGTTCGTCTCTACCGCATACTGGGATTACATTGAATCATCTTCAATCCATTACCGAAATATATTATCTGCAACGTATCCTTTCGACGGTATCCTTCCACTAAACCTTAATCTAAACCGAAAACTGTTTTCGACATAATATAGACGTATAGGTTAAGCTCTTTTACGTAGGGTAGGTGTGGGTAATACGGGACCGTAAGGTAATACGGGACCGCATCACTGAACTCTCATCTACAGCCGTCTGGCATTACTAGCACTTTAAATAGCGCCCTCTATAGATAGATCAAACCCTTAGTGAATTTCTTGGCTATTATCAAAGCTACCGGAAGAATTACCAGCCAGAAAATCACCACAACCTGTCAAGGTAAGGAAAAATGCACCCATATTTTTGGTCTAATATAAAAATAGTGTTTTCATAGAATATGATGGTAAAGAAAAGGAAAGGGGGCGTGACCTGAATTCTTGCATTATTAAGCATGTTTTAGGTGTTGGTCCAACATGTATTGTTTGTGTGCTTCGCTAGTACAGTGTACATTGGTGTTATAATGCATTGAATGGGAGCCGTGGGTTCACAATTGGTGAAGGTAATATGGGACAGCCAGCATGACGGTATGCAAATGTCTTAAAGGTCCCGTATTACCCACACCTACCCTACTTTTTTCTTTCTTTTTTTGTAGCAATGTACCTTTTTTGTACCAATGTACTTCATGCATTATTATCTCTTAAATGGATTACTGGACCATTATTTATGGTTTTTTAACAGTTACTCTTTAAATAAATATGTCAAATAACTTTTCATATCAAAACAATGTCCCATATTACCTTCACGTGTAGGTAAGATGGGACATTTATGATGACGTCAGTATTTGATAATAACAGCCAAACCAAACATAGAATGACTCTGTTTTTTATTACAATAAAGGTTTATAAAATGTAGATTACAAATAACAAACTTTGCTTAAATTTGAGTCGGTTATTTTGTATTTTAATTATGCAAATGTCTTAAAGGTCCCGTATTACCCACACCTACCCTATCCGTCCTGTCTTATCACACGGGCGATAATTAAAGTTATTTTAGTAGGAAAAAGAGGCGTTCTTCTATTCTCATTCTGAAACACTTTTACTGAAATAATTTATGAACATTTGATAAAATAAAGATTAAAGAAGATAATTTAAATCATTTTTTCTCTGGAATTTATCAGTATCAAATTGCAAACTCTTAAATCTTACATATTTTGAACAGGTGTTGAATTGGCTTCATTATTACATTGCATAATTCTTCTCTATTGCATGCTGGGATTACATTGACTCATCCTCTTGGTGCAACCAGGTATAAACACAAATTGCCTTATCTTTACAAATTCAACCGGTTTTATGACCATCCGTCAGTTCCACAATTACTCTTACAAAATTGACTTTCGACAAACATTAAATATCCTTTTGAATGTTGGTCCTTGTAACTGTTTGTATTTTACACTACCTTTTTAGAAATATAACTAATTTTCTCTCTCCGTGAGAATGTGTCCTTAATGGACTTAATCGTGAATCGACGACAGCTTTAAAGGGTGTTTTTTTTAAATATTGCAAATATTTCTACTTTATATTCTCTCTATCTACTATATCTCTGAAGAATAGGAGGCATGGCTGTCCCAAATGATTACATTTCCACCCTGAACCATCCTGGGTGTAAGGGTGGCGCAATATGTAAGGGAGGTTGTCTGGTAATAGTACGGATGAGTGATTCTAATTAAACGAATACGATTATTATCACGATATTGGTTTTCTAGGTATCCTTGGTTACAATATTTTTCAATCATTGACTGAGATCTGAATCTATGCACACAAACTTGAGAGAGTATACCAAATACATTGTCGATTAAGCGGTTTCCAAAACAATAATACATTGGTTAATAACAAAGGATATCGAACAAAAGGGAGTTGAATGCATTGATGTAGGATGTAAATCTATCATAATGGAGATTTGAAATGGAGCTGATCAAGACATTTTCTTAAACATAATTATGTTGCGTGACTGTACTTATCTTTGATGCATTTAAAAAACTAATGGTTAAGATGCATTATTTTCATACAATTATCTGAAAGTGATTTCCGATTTTATTTGATATTGTCCTGAACCGAAATTAACTTTGAAATGTTTGGCCTGTATACATGGACTAGGCTATGCTCTAAATAGTTTGTTTCGAGTCAATGACAATCGAATCATACAAGACCACATGTTCAGGTCCCACGGCACCAAGGCGAATGACATGCATGTCTGTAGACCTAATTGTCAACAAGCAAACGCATTTAATCTTGGTCAAACATTTGCATATCACAAAAGTATAAAAAAACAACTATGGCTGAACTTTTCAAGCTAATAGGAATAATAAGGGGGGGGGGGGGAATAAGTAAGAAAAATCATTCAAAATAATGACATTTTTGTGAGAGATGTTTGTAGATGTTTCTAAATTTGTTTGTTGAAAACTGTGACATTAATGCTACACAAATACGGTAGTCTTGTTAGAGAATTGCAAAAGTTCATTTTTTTAATATTTTTAATTGCAACTACGACAGTAGTCGGCGTGTTGTACTACCAACGCAACTGTCGTGACGTTTCTGAAAGGAGAGTGGATACTATCTAAGTATTAAAATATTTATTGAGAACAGTTGAGTGATTTTATTTTAAAATGCTGCATTTTCCATAAAACATATGCAAAGTGTTTGTGTTCTTAACATTTGATATTTGAAATTCACATCACTATCGAACGCACCAATAAATAGGATATAAGTGGACAGACTATTTTCGAATTTGGCTGACAATAATTGCCTCAATATCTTTATATGATATTTTAGCAATAACAACATGAAAAGTAACAATGTTAAATATTGGATATGTACCTTTCCAGATGATTTAATTCCCTTCGAGAGGCAGAGACAAACGATGACCCAAGCTAGAGCCAAACATCCAGTCAATTCCCAGTTTAGGGAACCCATATTCTCCATGCCACTGGACATTTGTAGCACACGATTGCTTGAATTAAATGAAATATAAAATACAAGGTATTATTATAATAAGGTAGAAACAACGCCTTGTCAAATAATCTATGTTGGACAAGGGTCCCTCGTCTTACTAGGAAATCACTTTTTTCTTTTTCTATTTTGTTTTGTTCGTTTGTAAGTATTTTGGGGTTGTTGTTGTTGTTGTGGATATGGCTGTTATACTGTTGTTGTTGTTGTTGTTGTTGTTGTTGCTGTTGTTGATGGTTTTGTTGCTATTATTGTTGTTGATTTTGTTGTTTTGTTTTTTGTTTGAATGTTTGTTTGTTTTTTGTTTTTTTGTGTGTGTGGGGGGGGGGTTTCGTTTGTTTGTTTGTTGTGGTGTTGATTTTGTTGATTTTGTTGTATTTTCAACTGCGTTTTTCTTTTATTACTGCACGCGCTTATTGTTGTATTTCGGTAATGTTTTTATTTTTTATTTTGAAAGCAATTGTGACAAGATCCTTCACTGATGAGAATTACTTACTTGAAATATTCTTCGCTGGGACGAATCGGTACAAAATCGCTACTATTTGTGCTATTCTCCGGCATATCGTGTGCGTTTAATGTACAATTAGGTGAATTCCAATAATTGTCACACGTAGCCCATGGTACCTCCTTTCTTAATGATGCGAATATGAAATATATAGTATAAGCGACAATAACGTTGTAAAATAAGGCGACGTATGTCCCGATAATCACCATGCCGTAGCCGACACCTGGAGTTGTAATAAACAGAGAAAAGGGATTTAATTCATAGAATTCCATGTGACTTAATCAGGGTATTTTCCTTTCGCATTTTGAGGTATGATAGTTGTAAAAATCTTCAAGCAATGATCTATGTCACAAGAGATCGAAATGCACATTTTCTATCCAAGTTTTAATCAAATAGGTCATTTTAAGGTAGGCCTATTATTTATTATTTGTTATTATAAGCCCAGCCTCTATAAACACAACGATATAAATATGAATGTCCTTATCTAAATATGGCAGCAACTCTGTAAACATAGTTTTACCATAATTATACAGAACAGGTTTTTCAGAAACCTTTCCCAGGGTTAAAAGTCTATCTTAAGGATTACTGAACCAATACTAGTCATGTTTGTACTTATTTTAATGCATTTCTCATGGTGATTCCAGATATGGTGATGATATTAAATATTGTTAACAGCTTAAACAATTTTGTGACCTTTTGGAACTGTCGTCTGCAGGACGACTACCACGTGGAAAGTGATAACTAATATTTTGACAATTTAAATTGAACTATATAATACTGGAGGTCTTGTACTGCTTATGTCAATTTCTATCATGTTGCTGGTTATACACCAATCGATGTAAACCGCCTAGAGTCATGTCGACTGAATCCAAATAATATAAACCGTCTGCAAATATCTTACGATTGTGCTAATTTTCATACTAAATCGAATTGACCTTTTTACATTGGACGTAATGCGTAATCCATGCGTTCTGTTGCATCGTTGAAGCCCACCAATGATCATATTATACGGCGCTGTCAGCAGCTGGTCAATGGTTGGCATCGGATCGGACAAATGCAATCGTTCACAATATTCCATGTTAATTGTCGAGTCTGTGTTTGCGTTACGTTCGCTTTCAATAATAGGACGTTATAATTGTTATTTGTGAATAGGAGTAATCTTAAGAGGTCTCTTATCATGACGGAATGTTAACGGATCTTAAGGTCTGCAACTTTTAACGCGTTCAGAATGAAACGTCTGAAATAATAATAATAATAATAATAATAATGTAATAATTTATAAATCTAATTCTCAGTTTAAACCCTGGAAAGAGAATCCGATAACCTTACTGAATTAAGAAGTGAATGTAGTATTTCCGACTTAGATAGGAACTTCTTGGGGTAGACAACAAATCCTGGTTTCAAGGAGACTTGAACCCACGATTCTGTGCTACAATGACCTTGAACGAAAGCACACTTTTACCTTTAAAGAATGGGTTCATTCTCCATACTGTAATAGCACCGAGACTAGCGAATTGTCCCATGGCTGTCTCAAGGAAATAAACAGCCATGCCTGCCACACCCATCATGAATATATACGGCAATAGAAATGCTCCTGTGCAGTAGATACAATTAGTCACCAACATTTGAATATATATATAATGAATATAATTGTCTTTATTGTGTGAATCATAGCTTAAGTCCCTACTCATCTATTCGTAGAGATTCCAGGTATACGTCTTGACTTTCCCAAGTGAATTGTGTTCGTATTTACATGGAGAGTCCAAAAAACTACTTCCTTATGCAAAGACTTGAAGGCGTATTTCAAAGTTACTCTGGCTGAATTGTATTCTTGATCGAATTGGATAATTTATATTTAAAAAGCAAAAACAAAACAAACAGAGATATTTCAACTACCAAACAGCTTTTACAAAAACTTGTGTTTAGTTCTTAAAATGAACTTGAGGTGTTTCAGGGTATTCAATAAATGACAAATGTTTTGGAATTTTAAAAAATTGACACTGATCTTACCTCCCCCATTCTCGTAGCACAGAAAAGGAAACCTCCACAGGTTCCCTAGCCCTACTGCAAAGCTAATGCAGGACAGAATGAAATCAAGCTTCCCTGTCCATGTACCTCTCGCAGTACCTTCCTCATCTTCCTCCACTACTGGATTGTATGCGTGCCCATTGGAACCCCCTGGTGTGTCGTCCTATGGAATTAAGATGTTATTAAGAGGATTTGAGAAAGAAGAATGTGTTGATTGGCGGTCCATTTCTGCCCAGCGACAGGACAATTTGCTTGCTTGTATATATGATAATGCAAAATATAACTTTTGATAACTATACGACTATCGTATAAGTTTTACGTAAAAGTCACTTATACGTATGGGCCAAGCGTATTAGTGTTGCAGTGATTTCTTGTGATTGTTTTAATTTTTCCTATTAACCCCATAATTAAAATGTAATGTTTTTATTTTAAGGAATATTTGATCACTAATATATCATATGTATAGTATTGTAAATGCTGACAAATAAAACAAAATATACTGAACGATCATGACTTTCATTCTGAGATAGTACGATGGATAGTATGATAAAGTGAACAAATATTTAACACGCGCTTATTATTGACGTGATGCCAATGCCATGCTTGTGCGACGTAGAGATAAGAGAATAGTCAAATAATCTGCTATAGTAACGTTCACGCAGGCAAAACGTGATATGCTATTAAATTGGAATGAATAACTTCGTCGTTGCTGGCCTACGCGCCCATACAAATTAGAGAATAAAGGTATTGTTTTTAGACCGTACCCGTGCTATACAGGGTGAGTCAAAAAGAGGTTTACCCGGATTGGTGATGATTTAAAACACAAACAAATGACACGAGAGAGTTCAGTAAAGCATATATTTAACAAGCATTCGCTCCTGCTTATTAGGAAAAAAGAATGACACAAATTGAGCATTGCTAAGAGGAGTTATGTCTATTTTAATAAAGGTACTCATTTTGCAAGCTGTCCACGGAATACTTGACCAAACAAATGTAAAGTATGCATTTTAGCTGCGTACTTCCCTACGCAAAATATAATACTACCGAACGCATTTATGTGAGACAATATAACACGGGTACGGTCTAAAAACTATACCTTTATTCTCATTCTTAAAGGAAATCCGTGCCATCGAACTTTTGCGCTCAGATATGTAGCATTATTATTATACAGACCACATCTGAAGGTTAAAGTTTTTAAAAGTACCTCGTAAAGACAAAATCTGCTTTAGAAAGAAAAACAATCACATGCATGGACGTCGCCATATTGATCAAAGCTATGATAAAAGACTTACGAGATGTCAGCATCTCTGTTTCATAAATTGATATTATCGATGTATGCATTGAATTCATGCGTGATACTGTCCAGCGACCTGTTGCTGATGAGGCGGTTTTAGTGACGATGACGTCATCGACACGGACAACCGGGCGCGAATTTCAAATATTCACAGGTTGGGGATGTGCAATTTTAATTTGTTTTGTTGGATATTATAGGTCTGTGTCCAATTAAAATCGTCAATAAACATTAGATAAATATTTTCCTACCATATAATGCATTTTTAATGAATAGAACGGTATTCCTTTAAACAATCATACTTCAGACATTTATCAAAGAAATACATTTTATTGTCCTTATTCGACAACTTATTCCCCTGCTAGGATCGAATAACCCACAAACATTCCATCCAATCCCATGCGATGAGTACACCATGCCTAAGCGTCGCGGCGCCGGCATAAGCGCAGGAAAGGCGCCAAAGACGCACTGCAGAAGTGCGCGTTATGGAGCAAACCACGCATGTGAATGTCGGACGCACTGTTAAAACGCAAGCCCCACCTTCCCGTGTTCAATTGTCTCATCTAAATGTCGCCGATTTCTCTGAGAACCAATGGGATTGCTGAAACTCTCTTAGCTGTTTAAGAATATAAATTGAAGCGACTGGAGTACGAATTTCCTGTATCCTGGAGAGTAGACCTCAGCCTAAGTGAAGTAACTTTACAGGTGTGTGCAGCATTTACGCACGCTTTATGTATATCACCCATCTGCCTACATGTGTTGTCATACGTCAGCGCCGCGAGTAGGTGCCCGCACTTATGTATCAAAATCAGTGAATGACATGAAATTTGGAAAAACAAGGAATTGTTTTAAGAGATAGGTATGTAGATTGTAGAGACCCTGAAGTGTAATGATGTATGGGATAACGGTTGAATAATGGCGATAGATTGACATTTGGTTGAAGCAAGTTAAGTGGCGAGTGATGCTAAAATGTCGATGTCATCTACATCGAAATTGCTTAATCGTGAAATTTTACATAATAGACGGTGAATTAAGGTGAACGCTTTCAGATGGTAGTTAGTATATGCCTAAGTATTACGAACGTGCAAAAAAAAGTGATTTCCATAAAAAAAAATTGAGGGTGTACTCCCATCTCTCAGTGCCCTTCTAAAGTGTAATATACATGTACTAACTAATAGTCTTATCGGCACACTGCACGGTTAAAGTAAACAAAGATACACTGAATACAATGATCGCCAAATTATTCTTAATTGTTGTTATTTATAATGATATATATTGTGTTTTAATTTTAAACGGTCTATATAACATTGTATTTGTTTGAAGAAATATGGCCTGTTTTTATTTCAATTTCTTTGACAGGTCAGAAGTTGTAGCTATTTCATTTGTTCTAACAGATTTAGAAGTCAGTTAAATGTGAGGTGATACAACACGGTAAGCATGGTAAGGCTAAAACTTTCATTTCCAAGTCAGTTTAATGACTTGATGCGGGTTTCGATTTACTAATGGTGTGTCTAAACATGGACGGTAGTTGCACAGACCGTAAGTGCGTCTGATGCATTGATTTACCTGCGCTCCCCTGCAAGGTTATACTTATACAACTAGTGCGTATTCCAAGTCAGTTTAAGGACTTGATGCTGGTTTTGATTTATTAATGGTGAACATGGACGTAGTTTTACAGACCGTCAATGGTATGAAGTGCGTCTGATGCATTGATTTACCGGCGCTCCCCTGCACAGCTGCAGTGTTATACAACTAGTGAGTTGTTGCAAGGCGTCAAGGGAAAGATGGAGAGTCGTGCGCCGTCATGACTCCGAAAAATAAGGTCTGGATATAAACAGTACCTCCACCCCTCCCCCATACCGGACCTTTATTTGCCAAAAATAATGTTCTCACTGTAACTGATATGCACACACTTGAACTTGGGGTCTTTATGTACAAATTTTCAATAAATGAATTCCCCACGTCTTTTAAAAATTACTTCAAAAAACGCTCTGATGTTCACGACTATCCAACAAGACACGTTAATGATTTTAATTTGACAAACAATAATAACTCATTTTCCGACTATGCTATTCGAACGCGTGGTCCCATTCTTTGGAATTCACTTTCAAAATTAATAAAAGAATAAGAAACCTACACCCAACGTGCGAAGCTCAAAATGTTGAACATGCTCAAAGATTTTCATATACCCCAGCGTACCTCTGCGAACCCTAGCGAACCGAAACGAATACAACGTCTGCCAAATATGTCACGAACGAATGACAACTTGCACGAACGTACCCCCAAAACGTCGGGCACACGTTAGCTCTATTCGTTAATATGTGACAGGGCCTTTAAGCAGGATGTTGGTATACTATTCGTGGATTTGCCGAGTTTATAAAGGGGGAAATTTGTTAGTATAGTGTTTGACTAAAATAAATCTAACATTTTTATGATAAAAGATATAAATAACAAATAAACTAGATTAAGAATAAGAATAAAATATAGTAGCTGTCTTGTTGATTTTACACTGGTTAATGATTGTAGTCCTTGCAGACAACAATCGCACTTTCTCTATATTTTAGCATTCTGTGGCCTAAGACTAATCATAAATAAATCAGGAAAGGTACTTCTACTTATTGCCACCAAATGATTAAATTTGGAATCTAAACCTGATTTTAAGGATTACTGCCCATTTATCACAGTGCAAACAGAGATCTTGTCAGTCCATTTTGAAGGTGTTTGGGTGATTTTGATCATACATGTGTGACCTATATAAATATTGTACTTCAACGATCACAAGTATCGAAGAAAATACATAATATCCCTTGCGGCGACCATACAGGAGGACTCAAAAAAATAGTACAGTATGAGACTTACGTACGTAGCAAAACAGCTACGGATTATATTGTATTCTATTGTGTACACTTACAAGAGGATATTTGGTTTCGGCGTCCATATCACGGTATTGTCCTTTTTCAGAGGCCATTGTTCTCCTATAGTTATCCGCTGGTATTATTTTTCACTTAAAACAGGTGCTTGATTCACACATCAACAGTCCGGCATGTGCGTTTTGATGTTACGAACGATACGACCGCACGTGTGGCTACCGGATGGATGAGTAACAGTAACACAATCCCGGCAGGACATAAAATAGGCATTTTTCAAACTTGAACTTCGGACTTTGTTCGGGATTTGATAGCCGAAAACAAGCGTGAAGCTGAAACACACACACCATACCTCCGAATTATATTGGGATAACTTTCAGCAAACGTTGGCGTGTTGAGAGTAAGTGTGCTCATCTCATTTGATAACTACGTCCCGATTTGGCAATAACAATAGCACATAATTTGTTATCCTTCTGTATTTTAATACAGAAGGATCAAATTATGTGCTATTGTTATTGCCATATCGGCTTAAAAGTTCAGAAGAAATAATGTACTCATATTTGTTATCCTATTGTATTCACAAAGTACACCCGCGAATATATTTGATTTGTTATTCTATTTAATATCACCGTAGTCTACCCAACTTACATTTTTGCAACACAATTCACAGCATTTGAAACCTTTTCGGCCGAGTGCACCAATGGCGAGTAGCTGAAGAATAGCGCTACCTCGCTAGTTACCGAGGCGTAACCAAAACAATTGAGAGCACCAAACCGGAGTAAGCTACTAGGCTAAACTTGCGAGTAATTTACGCTAAATCTTATACCTGACCGGACCCAAGAGTAAGTTGGAGCATAACGTTATGCTGCTGCAAATGCAACTATCGATGCTAAAAGGTTTGCAAGGTGTACGCTGACATAGTTTATGTCGAGGAAATAGGTGACTTAAATCAAAAAATTTGCTTGGATTAACTGAACACTCTAGTCAAATCATAGAAATATGGTATAAAATGGCAAAATGTCACGATAAAAGTCCGTTCGTTGTAAATAAATGGATTAATGGTTAAATAATAAAACTGTCACCGATTCACTCGTCTTTCTCTGTGGCGTGCGTATGCTGCCTATGTCACTGGCAATCGAGAAACACGGGTTCGATCTCCGTGTATTCCTTATTATTCTTTGAATTTTCATTTGTTTAAACTTGATGGTGGATTATTGTAACATCATTTTTATGTCAATTGTGTATCTGTTATAAAGGTCCACGCGTTTATATGTTTATATTTTATTTATTTTTCTATCATTTATCTCTTGATTGCTTTATTTAACTTCTATAATTATGAATACTATTGTTTGATGAGTAATTGATTACTTGAGTGTTCAGTTAATCCAAGCAAATCTTTTTAATTCAAGTCACCTATTTCCTCGACATAACTATGTCAGCGTACAACTTGCAAACCTTTTAGCATCGATAGTAGCAGCAGCATAACGGTATGCTCCAACTTACTCTTGGGTCCGGTCGGGTATAAGTTTAAGCGTAAATTACTCGCAAGTTACTAGCCTAGTAGCTTACTCCGGTTTGGTGCTCTCAAATCTTTTGGTTACGCCTCAGTTACTAGCGAGGTAGCGCTATTCTTCAGCTACTCGCCATTAGTGCACTCGGCCGGTTATCCATTATTATGTTTAAAATAATTATCGAGCCCAAATTGCGTATTTATATAGAACAAAACATAATACTTAGGACAACAACGAATAAAAACTGCCATCGCTCGACATGCAATTTATTTTAATTCCCGGCGTCATTGGTTTACAATGCACTTGCGATCATTTTAGCACCAATAACAGGTTTTGTTAAACACGTCATTTAAAAGATAACGGTTTAGTTAGTCACGGTTTTAAGCTAAAACCGCGTTTAGTACGAGAATACGGCTCGATGAGGCCAACGTATCATAGCAATACAGCTACGAACTGTATTCTATTCTCTAAACAAAACCTTTATTCTCATTCTAACAACAGTCATACTTTAAACATTTATCTTATACAATTTAATTGCCCACAATTTTATCCCTGTTAGTATTGCGCCACATCAGCACGCCTGAGAAGCGCCTTATAAAAGACGCACTGCAGAAGTGCGCGTTATGGAACAAAACTATAGTTACCACGCATAGCGTGAAAATTGTCATAACCTCAAGTTTAAGCTTCACCTACCCAATGTATATTGTATCATATACATGCCGTAGATTTCTTTGGGAAACAACGGAGATTTCTTAAACTCTCTTAGGTGTTTAAGAATTTCTAACAAATCATGTTAAAATGATTGAGGAATACAATTATAAGTAAATTGATTGATACTTAGGTTTAATTGTTAAAACATCTTTGATTCCATTAATAAATTACATTTCCTTTGCAATTTATTGCTTTAGGACAAATAACTCAAGGACATGACTGAACTTATTAGTTATTTTAATGAATTTCATTTCGTTCTCATTTGTAATTTTTTCACCACCTTACGTTCTAAATACTTGCCGCTTTGGGTTTACGTTAATCCAACTCATCAGAAATTGTATTCACTGTTAAACACCTCTGACTCGACCATATTAGCAGGCTTAGCAGCATTTGTGTACCACGCACTTAATCTTAGAAATTCAGTGGTTAGAACTTGATTATATTCGTCAAATGTTATGTAATTATTATATTTAAAAAAAAATATCGTCTTCATTTTTCCTATGTATCTGATGCCTGATATGATATGTAAAATATGTATCATTAATATGTTGTTATATTATGGGCCAATGACCTAATTGTATTGTGAAATAAAACTTGAACTTGAACTTTAAACATGAACATGATGAATAAACAATATGTATTTGCAGCATAAGAATATTCTATAAGGTTGTCGAATACAGATAGTGTACTGTATGGTGTGTGTATGTTTTTTCCATGTATTAATGCAACTGAATTGTAATTTGCAATTAGAAATGCATTTTAGACATTTGAACAGTATTAATATAGGTTGAAATGTGTTTCTTTTTTAAGAATTTATGATATAAAGGGACATTTGTTTAAAAAAAATGGGTTAAAAAGAAATCTGAGATTAGATTTCCTTTGCGTTTTATATTTTAGCTCAAGCATTTTGAGTAAATATAGGATTTAAGATTTGACCGCGATTATATAAAAATACATATTTATAAATAACGCTAGTCCTTTTAACTGTTTTTGATCAACTTATATTTTGATCAACTTATATTAATAATTTGTTAGGAACTTAGGGATCGTTAAAGCAAAGCGTGGTCTTTGTCTTTCAAGAATATTTTCAATTGGTAAATTTGATTGCTATAATGAAAAAGATGATTTAAAATATTTATGGAATTTTCGTCGTGTTTATAAAAAGGTTTATAGGGGGCTGTAAGGCCAACAAAAATAAAATACTTTGATTTTTTTTTATTACACAAAAAGCTATGTCCTATGCAATTTTTTTATTTTTTATTTTTGGATAAATATCGAACAGTCAATAGTTTTAAAAGCTTTTGTCTTTTTTTATTAAAGTAATTAGATATGATCAATGCACATTGTTTGCTTGTTTTCTCCTTATCTCTTAACCTCACAAAGTTCGTTGAATGTGAGTTCTCAGTCACAAGGTTGCCGAGTATCACCGAAACTTACTAGCTGTGGGTCTTTTTAAATCGAAAAAATAAAATCGGGAAGAAAAAAAATCGAAATCGAGAAAAAAAATGGCTGCCACGCGTAGTGCTACGCGCAAAATCCCGTTTTAAAAGCAATGCGCGCTGAGAAAAAGTATTACCTTTTTTTGGCCTAATAACTCTTTCAATATAATTTCATCATTATATGTACCATAAATATACTTATATAGTAAAGTGCACACCACTATAAGACGTATTTGATTGCTTGGTATGTCTAAAATTAAAAAAAAGGGCAACCAGGAACTTATACAGAAAATATGTCAGAGATAAGTGCCTGAAATCTACAAAGCAATTTTGGAGTTTTGTAAAGAGCCTCAAAAAAGACTCCACTGGTATACCAGCATTAAAACACAACGGGGAACTGGTAGATAGCAAAGGAAAAGCAGAAGTGCTCATCAACCAATACAAGAAGCAATTTACACAGGAAAGAATGTCAGACCTACCAAAGGAAAAAGAAAGCGAGATACCATCAATGTCTGAAATAGTGGTTAAATGAAGAGGGCACTAGTGATAAAACTGCCTTCAAATCTCAAAGCATTCAAGGCGCCAGGCCCCGATGAAATAACGCCATGGGGTCTTAAAGAATACCGCCCAGGAGATTGGTTCAGCACTCACCATCATATTTCAAGGCTCACTTGATACTGGAGTCGTCCCCAAAGATTGGCTTTGCGCAAACATCACACCCATTTTCAAAAAGAATGACCGGACAAACCCAGCAAACTACCGATCTGTTAATCTGACCTCCGTCTTTACTCAAACATCATGAATCATTTGGACTCACACAATATTTTATGTCATCAACAACACGGTTTCATGCGAGACTCAACTTTTATCCACCGCTCAAGACATCTCCCTAGAACTGGACCAGAGGCATCAAACAGATATCATAATACTAATAATGGACTTCTGTAAGGCCTTTGACAAGGTGCCGCATCAGAGACTACTCCTGAAACTGCTTCGTTATGGAATCAGGGGTAAGACGCACAAATGGATCAACTCTTTCCTCACAAAGCGAAAGCAACGAGTTGTGTTGGACGGCGAATTCTCTGATTGGGTGCACGTCGATTCTAGCGTTCCACAAGGCACAGTCACAGGCCCATACTATTTTTACTGTACATCAATGACCTGCCCGATGGTATCCGTTCAAATGTCCGCTTGTTCGCCGATGACTGTATATTGTATAACAGAGGGGAGGGTCCAGAGGATGCTGATAAACTCCAAAAGTACGTGGACACACTAACAGACTGGCAACATAAGTGGCAAATGGAATTCAATGCCAACAAAATGTTACGTTCTCCGAATCTCACACTTCAGATCACCTCAGCAATACTCGTACACTCTTAATAATACAATATTACAAGAAACGGACTCACATACATCTCTAGGGGTAGATCTAAGCCATGACCTCAAATGGAACTCACACGTAGGGGTGGGTGTGTGCGAGGTTCAACCCGTGTGTGGGGGTGTTTTAACCAGGATTGACCGGCGGGCAATCGATCACACAGTGTAGCCGTGTATACTACCCTGCGCTGGGCGTACACTAGTGAGCGGGATATTTGATTCTGAACATAAAGGACATTATGTGCCTTGTTATTAACAATTTGGTGTTTTCTTCCGCGTAGTGTATTGAAAATGTGACTTTTGAAAAGTGACTAATTTTCTATAAATGGTGCTAATCATGGTTTATCTTTGTTGTTAGGTGTTATGTTTGGTATCAAAATGTGCCTAACAGATTCATCCAAATGTCTATCTAGCTTGTTTGGGAGAAAAATCATCGAAAGTTACTTTAAATGACCTAAACAAAGTGTACGACTTTCTTTTGTTGAGCACTTTATTACATTCCCCATTCACTGTACAACAATAAGGGGACACTTAAAAAGCACCGAACTCACTGTAGCACGACTATAATTGCATTATCTGCGGTAGAACAATACGTTCAATTCCGTCTATTTATAACGTTGCAAAGTGGAAGACAATATTAAAAACACAATGCGACAAAAATATCTCAAAATTATAACAAGGTTGGTGGTTTTAATGTTGTTAGTTTTTTTATGTGATAAGTCATGTTGAGGAGTGACATGACTATTATTTGTCCCGGTTATTTGTATCATGTAAATGCAGTAAATTTCATATAAGCCTTCATTGAAATTGAATAGAAATAGTCTGTTGACAGGTGTAATTACAGCGCATAAGTCTTGGAACATTATGGTGTTTGATTTAGAAGAATAAAAATGTTGCTGTAATCCTATGGTAATAAAGTGACTTTTATTTATTAATGGCATGCCCTTTCTGCCAATTCATGTATCCATGACGGACTACAAAGTGGAATTGCACCTAACCTATTCATGAAACCGGGTTGTCTTCTCTGTTGAAAGAGAGTTATTATTCCCGACACGATGGTAGCTAAATCAAAAACACGGATAACCTCTATTGGGTGTATTCAAAATAATTAAATTGAAATATTATTCAAAATGTTCAAAAGTGTTTGATATAATACAACCCCCCCCCCCCCCCCCCCCCCTCCTCCTCCCTGTTTCTAAAACAATGACGAAACTCGGTATGCTTGTTTGGTTACACGGTCGGTCCATACGGACACACGCTTGGGTCCTGAAGGGACCATGCTCAAGCAAAATGCTTGGACCAGGCTTAAAAAGCCTATAAGCATGCTGGCTGAATGAAATGAAAGTTAGAAAAGATGGAAGAAAGTAAAAAGAGCCACTTCCAAGAAATAAAGTTAACAATTTTGATGTCAGCCTTGGACAAGAGAAAAGAATAGTCTTGATCCAATCTCATTTGCCACACGGGCTTGACGATAATATCCAAACCAGAATATTAAGATGCCGAACCAATTCCTTCTCACCTCATCAGTTTATCCACACAATAGAAAATCACCACCCATTTTGTATTATATTCGAAAGCAATATAGTATCTTACAACGGCACAATGAATTAACCTATATTACAAAAGAACTTGATTTGGAAATAGGTCTTGCAAGCTATTTCAAATACACTGCACTAGTTTCCTTTATGGTCAGCTTCATGAGGGTTCTGTTTCTAAACAAATGATCGCCATAAATATGCTCGCAATATTGATTAAAAAGCATTACCCTATCCTGACAAGAAGCTTTACCTGAGCCATGACGACTTCCATTCCCAAGACATTTTAGAGACAGCGGGATATTATGTACTTACTAATAGCTTAGTGAGTTTGGCGAGAAACATAATGTTTATATCTTATCTCTGCGCGCGCAAAAGTAATCAAAGCAAACGAGAGTAATTTTGGCGTACGCACGCGTCACGCATATTGATGCACAGTGTGAATATTGCGCTATAAACGAGCCTCATGAGCGGGTACGCAACTCTGTATTAATTCATACTCCATATTGCACTGACTAGAATCAATCTTCAATGTTCGTCTTTCTCGCTATTGATACGAGACATGAAAAAGCTTTCTTTCTCTCAACACAAGGAATGCTGAGATGTTTCATGTCGTGTCAAGGGCGTGAAAGACGAACATTGAAGTTCAATATGCTCCTGAACGCATCCCACGCGTAACGAAATTGTATTCTATAACGCGTACTGAAATTCAACCATCGACGCAAACTGGAGTATTGTAATGATGTCCTACGCATTATGACATTGAACTATATCCAGTATCAAGGGTAGTGTTATCTTTGATTTTTGCGTTAAAGGTAGATGTTCCGATTTTCAACTTGAAGTTTTCTATTCTACATGAAAGGTCATCCTTAAAAACGTCGTGTCCCAAAATTTGAGGTGCATAGCTATTATGGTTCTTATTTTAGACGCACAAGATACTGTGAACTGTACCCATTGAGTAGTACACAAACTATATCGGTGGTAACCACCATTCGCGGTAATTCAACGCTATTTCGTCGATTTCTCTGTCATTATACCGAATTAGGCCGTCAAATTTCAGTATGATGATGAGAAAAATACGAGCTTTCATATGGTATGAAAATCTCCGTATGTTTGAAATAATTCTGTGTTACGAAAATGTGATCGGGTCATCTACCTTTAAATACTGGTTATCTGTAAGATACCATTTTATCACACCTTAAAGGTGAACCAAAATGGTGATTCAAATATATTTTATTCGATGAGGTATGTTTAGAAGAATATAATGCAAAAAGAATTGTCTTTAGATATTGTCCAGGGAAAAAGATATACATAAAATCAATAATTATTGCCAGTGTTTCCTTTTTAGTGTGGAGCGAACTGTATACAGATGATGCGTAACTACGTAACAGGTGTTACACTCCCAACTCGGTATCGGTCCGGGTCTCGGTCGATATGTCTGCCTAAGGTCATGTGTTTTAAGCTCGCCTCCTTTCGCGTTACACACGGATTTTGGCTTTCGCGACATGAATTTAACTTTACACATTTATATTTGCTTGTATACCCCCCTGAGGTAGTAAAAGTATACATTTTCTGAAGGGAAATTGCATGAGGAAACCAAATATGTCATTAAAATTATAGTACGACCAAGAACTAAAATGGTATGATCGGAAATGTTCGGAAAATATCAGAGTTTTTTAATTTTTAATTTGAGATCCATATATTTTGTATACCTATCCATATCATTATTTTGTTTACATATTTGAATTCCTCATGAAATTACCCATTAGATGATATATATTTGTCAAAGTTACTACGTCGGTATGGTAATTATACCGGCTAGTGAATATCTCAAATTTTTATTTTATATATTTTTAGAATTTTCAGAAATATTTGTTTAAGGATGAACCCTTCCATGATATAAACTGCATTTCTGAATTCCTCTAGTTACAAGCTTTCCAAAAATGTATACTTTTGCTATCATAGGTTGAAAACTTTTTCTGTTATAGTCATTTTTATAAATCCGGTAAATTAAGGCTGATTATTCATGTTGACTGTGTAGCGAATAGGAAGAAAGCTGATGATCATTGTCTTATCCATAATTAATTAGTTGTTAATAATAGTTGACAAGTCTATTGAACCACATACTTAATGACTACTAAATATCCTTTGAAATGGGACCAAAAGTGTGTTTTTAACATTAGGGGATGACTAGTTATTGTAAAAAGAACAAAGCATGGGATTATCCCCATTGAGTTTGTACAGGCAGCACCCCTTCCAGAAACACCCCTTCCAGCACCACCCCTGGTCCCCAAACATCAAACAGCTGTATCTCCCTTTCTGTATTAGCTATACCAATGCCATTTGGCAGGCAGATAGCTTGTTATTAGGGCTTTAAAATGATACCAAATTTGTTGAGATAGCTTCTGTGGTTTTAAAAATATTTGAGGAAAATGACAGCATGAAGCTAAAAAATGTAACGGCACCACCCTATTGGGAGGCGAGTTCATAACGCGTGACCCTAAACAAAATTCATGAGTGGGTACGTTACCGACCTATTGAGGTTATGTGTACGAGCCTGGGAAACACTTATGACGTATACAGGGTAGTAAGTCCAGTGGCGGATCCAGGATTAAAATTTACGGGGGGCTGACCATTTTTTTTTTAATTGGTACCTCAAAAAAAATCGTAAACGGTCCCAATTTTTTTTGCCGTCAGCTCGTGAAATTCTGCTAATTGGGAGGTGGGGGTAGGGGGTGGGGGTGGGGAGAGGGGGGGGGGGGGGGCGGTAGCGATGTGGTTGTCCCAAAACCGGCAAAAAAAATCGCATGGTACAAGTGGCAAATGTACAGACGGAACCTACCTATGCCTCTGAAAAGGTATATTGTAAATTTGTACGGGGGGGGGGGCCGCTCCCTCCGCCTCCCCCCCCCCCTGTATCCGCCACTGGTAACTACTACTACTACTACTTATGTCTATCTCGATCGGTCTTCGTGATGGCTCGCCATATTACTCTGTCCTTCATGCATGCTTTCATCTCCTCATCATTCAGTCCTGTGTCTTTCGCCAAGATGTCCAAGTATGTTAAGGCTGCACTGAAAACTTAAACTAGTCAGACACAGGCTGGACTAGCTTTAAACTAGTCGTGCAGGTTAGTCAAGCCTGCTGGACTAGCTTAAACTAGTCAAGCAGGTTAGTCAAGCCTGCTGGATAGGTTATGCCCAACTTGACTAGCTTAAGGTTAGTCCGGCTCAGCCTGACTAGCTTGATTTGTTCTGCTGGACTAGTCTGTGGCTGGACTAGCTTATTAGACAAGCTGACTTGATTAGCTTTAGGTTAGTCAAGCTGGCTGGACTAGCTTTAGGTTTGTCAAGGCACTGTGTGATAAAATATCAATGGCGGCATGCAGATAAGACGTACTTCATCGCCGGTCCGGTTTTGCTAGCCAATCCAGACGTAATTTGCCGTAGTTATTTCATTGTGTGGCCATATTGTGTACATTATAGTGTTTGCCAACATCTGTAATTATCCGATCAAGAATAAAGTGGTACGAAGAAGGTAAAACCAACTCTAAATATTTTATGAATTTAGAAAAATACAAAGGTGAGAAGAATTCAATAGTAGAATTAAAAACACAGAGAGGTAAAAATCTAACTAAATTAAATGACATATTGAAAGAGACGGTAGCATATTATCATGATTTATATTAATCAAAACAAGTAAAATGTGATGTTATTAATAATTATGTTAACAATACAAATGTTAAACAATTATCAGAAGACGATGCAAATATTTGCGAAGGTATGTTATCTATTGATGAATGTACGAAAGCTGTAAGTAAATTTAAATTAAATAAATCTCCTGGCAGCGATGGCTTAACGCCAGAATTTTATAAACATTTTGGGAAGATATAAAAGAAATCGTTACTAATTCACTTCATGAAGGCTTCAACAAAGGTGAACTTTCATTTTCACAAAAAAAGAGGTGTCATAAAACTC
Organism: Ophiura sarsii; assembly: GCA_035610835.1. Classification (NCBI taxonomy): domain Eukaryota; kingdom Metazoa; phylum Echinodermata; class Ophiuroidea; order Amphilepidida; family Ophiuridae; genus Ophiura; species Ophiura sarsii. The sequence goes on along the minus strand of CM069450.1, from coordinate 68,277,448 downwards.
TTATCTTATATAAAAAGGGAGAAAGAAATGATCTAAACAATTATCGACCAATATCTCTTTTAAACTATGATTACAAGATATGTACTTTAGCTTTAACTACGAGATTGCAAAATATTGTTGGGAATATAGTTAGTGAAGATCAAACATGGTATATTAAAGGGAGGTTTATTGGACAAAACATACGACTAATTAATGACGTTATCAATTACTACACAGAGAATGATAAGGATGGTGCAACACTCTTTGTGGATTTTCAAAAAGCTTTTGACTCGCTGGAAATTAATTTTTTAATATCATGTCTAAACAAAATGGGCTTTGGCCCACAATTCATATCATGGGTAAACACTTTGTATAGGAATATAAATAGCTGTATTTCTGTAAATGGTTGGGTATCTAAATCATTTAGTCTTGGTAGAGGAATTCGACAAGGCTGCCCACTTTCTGCACTGCTTTTTATTATAGCGGCTGAATTCATGTCTACCAATTAATTAAGAAATGCTGATCGCATAAATGGTGTAAAATTCGATAATGACAAAAATCTAGAAGTAAAAATAAAATAACACAATTAGCCGATGATACTACAATATTTGTAAATGATATTCATTCTGTTACGACTGTTATAGATACATTGCTTGGCAGATAGTATTAAATAAAGAATCACAACGCTTTGCAATACACGCTGTGTGGTCACAATGAATCTCTAATTTATTTTGTACACCGAATGATAAGCTCCTTTTTTACTCGCAATGATATAATTAACATATCGTGACGTTACAAAATAATAATAGACATGTTTAAATATTATGAATTATTTATAATCTGGGAGTCACACGCTGTTACCCATAACAGCGATATGTACTATACAGGCGGCAGGCCTCCTAGAGCGCAACGACATGGAATATGAAGATGCGCCTGTGACGATGTTGGCTGTTAAAGCCGGCAATTTCCCCAGCGCGACAAGCGTGTGGAATTGTGCAAACGGGATGGATGATGCCGATGCATTGCGTACATACTTATGCGACCTTGAATGGTCGATATTTCATGTAATAAGAGTCTTTTATAATAGTTCTTATTTATACGAGTCAATAGTCCGTAAGATAATTGTGTATTATCTTAAACAATAGGTACATGCTTATGTGCACCCGGATAGGTAGATATGTTTTATAGATAATTTTTATATATTTATATTAATAAATTTCTGTCATTTTGTTTGACACCAAAGATGATTCCACTAAAAAACTACAATTTCAATTGGATTGACATTTTTTCTATACAAAATCTGCCCAAATTGAAGGAAGCTATCATACTATAAGAATGCATAAGCAGATACAAAATAAACCTACCACATGGGATGCCAAGGAACCCCCAGCGAAGGGAAACCCCCCATGGAAAATGGTCACCGCCAGAAGCCCAATTGGGAGCAAGCTGGGAACCACATGAGCATCCACAGCCAAAAGTGGTTGCCCATGGATATATAATTTGACCCCGCCGGAATGCCCAATGGAACAAACCGGGAACCAGAAGGAGGAAAATAGCCTCAGAACCGCCAAGGTTTTCCACAGGAAAAATCCCAAAAGGCACCCAAAGAGAAAAAGGGGATGGGTGGGTGGGAATTTCCGACTTCTGGATTCGTTGATACCAAAAAACGTTGTGATTCCCAAGGGCCAAGAATTACGATGCAAAACAGAGAAACGCACCCATAATGCAATAGAAAACAAAGGCACATTCGCGGGCTTGGCATACTGGCGCCTGATTGGCCATCGCGACTTTAAGGATTAAATCTTGACAACAAAAGGAATGATTTAACACTTCCTGAAGCAAAGTGGGTTTTAGTCATACGAGATGATTAAAACTTCAATAAGAAAATTCAGTAATGCCTCGGGTGTAACAAATTCAATTAATCTAAGCAAAAGCGAAGGCATGTGGTTAGGTAAAACAATACCTGTTAATTTAAACAAAGACATCAAATGGACAAACAATCCGGTGAAATGTCTAGGAGTTTATTTCAGCGAAGACAAACAAGTAGCAGAAGACCTTAACTGGAAACCCAAAATAAACAAAATAGATACAATTTTAAATGGTTGGAAAGCGAGAAAACTTACATACTACGGGAAGGTAGCTATAATAAAAACCTTGGGAATATCACAAATTTTGTATAATGCAACTTCTTTAAATGTTCCAAAATATGTCATAAAGCAATCAACACTAAACTATTCAGGTATCTTTGGGGTTCTAACTGTGAAAAGGTCAAAAGAGATACAATCACTGGATATATGGAATATGGTCGCTTAAATATGCCTAATGTAGAATATCACATAATAGCTCTAAATATCAAATGGATTTCAAGATTACTTGACCAGAATGAAGATGCCACTTGGAAACGAGTTGTGAAACAATGGTTTGATCCACTTGGTGGTTTATCTTTTCTGCTTGATCTCAACTGTAAACGTGAAGATGTATATGAAGAGGTATTTTGCAAAAGGGCCTACATCCACTTTGGCTCTTATTGAGAAAAAGTCCAAAAACTGTTTCTAAATATTCAAGTTGAGCAATTGAAAAACTGAATGGATTATGAAAGAGGTACACTACATACTAATTGAAATTGAAATAAATTTTAAATGTGCTAGTTTTAATTTTTTTTTAAATCATGTTTACATTTTTTGAAAATTTGGATGTAGGCCCTTTTGCAACAAAACTCCATCTGTTTGTACATAAAGAAAAAATACCACACACAAAAAATCATTTATTTTAATCATTTAAAATAAATAAGTTTGATATTGAAATGTATAGGTCACAATCATATGTTTCAAGGAAATAAAGTCATTTTTTTCAAAAATACCTACATCTCATTGTAAACAGCCATTGAAGTTGTTGTTTTGTTGCAAAAGGGCCTGTATCCCGATTTAATTCTGGATACAGGCCCTTTTGCAACAAAACAACAATATCAATGGCTGTTTACAATGAGATGTAGGTATTTTTGAAAAAAATGACTTTGTTTCCTTGAAACATATGATTTTTCCCTATACATTTCTATATCAAACTCATTTTTTGAAAAAATGCACCATAGCCCTTTTGCAAAATACCTCTTCATATTATGATATAACTAAAGGTAAACTACCATCTTTTTAAGGTATTATTTGCAAAATAAACGTTATAAGAATACTTTAAACAATGCTACGTTATGGGGTAATGATAATGTAAGAAATGGTGGTAAAGTGTTGTTTTTCCTTAAATGGATACACGCTCATATATTGCCATGTCACTCATAATCGGACCAAATTGCCACGTCATTCATAATCAGACGAACTTGCCACACATAATTATGATCTGCTTATTGATTTTCTTGAAATGATGCCACACATAATTGTTTAGTAGATTCCCATGTCTGTGCACGAAAATCCACCAAGAAAATGTCTGTTAATTTATGGACAAAACCAGCCATAGCCAGTGAGATTTAGTGCCACTTTTTTTCTGTATAAAAATTGGTAAATGGCACAATTTCTTATCGTTGCATTATCTCAAGGCCAACAAATTTGGTATCAAAATGTGCCTTACAATTGGGTGCATCTTTCTAGTTGAAAATTATTTAAATCCATCAAATATTTTTGGAAATATTCTAGTATATGCTAGGGGGGAACTTACATATTTTGATGGGTGTATTATATGAGTGATATTACTGTTGAGAATAGATTTGTCAACTTGAGAGAACTCGAGAGTATTATAAAATGTCCTTTTAACATGTTTATAATATGTTATAAATATGTTATGATTAAGAAAATAAAAGCACAGTGCTACATGCACTGTGGAAACGTAAAAAAAACCATCAGTATCAACATTAACAGATACCCTTTTGCCCGAATTTGTGGGGATTGGTACAATCGCAGTTATTATGTGATTAAAACGGAAAGGACAATGAACATAACGAAATAGGCGATTGGATAAAAATTCCAAGTTTTTGAGGGGATTTACATGCGTATTAACATACGTGTAAGAGCACAGTGCGTAATTGAAATAGTAATAGATATTGATTTGTGATGTTATACCGTATGTCATGAAATATCAGCCAACGTTTTATGCACAAATCCTTAGTACAATTTTTGCGCTCGTAAAAATCTTCGTTACTATTAATTATACCAAAATAAGGTTTTCTGACGACTCTTTAAGGCCATAAGTTAGACTCTTGATAATTTATCTTAACACAATTTTTGCGAGAAATGCGCACGATTTGAAACGGCCATTTGACCTTGATGCGTGCATTGAACCATGGAATTTTTGTTGTGTGTATAAAGCGTTGTTAATCTAGTTTATCCTCCCAAAAAATGAAAGTAATCGCCTGAAAAATAAGGAAACTGTGGCAAGTTTCGTAAACTGACCGAGTTTTTCGCCATTCCAATGGGATTTACACACAGTAAAATTGGTTTTGCTAAAATGGTCATTATCATCATATTAATTGTCAAAATGTTCCTGAATAGTCTGATACCGAGTTATCAAATGAAAAGGCAAATCTGAATACAAGCATCACCTGTTACAGACCAAGAAGGCAAGAAGTGGAGGCATGTGTCAGAGCCGAAGTGACAGGCTACACCGCAACAGAGTAATGGTTAGTCGAGCTGTTCGCAACATGTTGGCCAGGGCACACACATGTCTTTGGCAAAATGGTGGCCATGTCGAAGGAAGGCTATCGAAGGAAGGCTTCATTAAAAAAACGTAATATCAGCAAACAACTAAATGATTTCTACTTTAAATTGCAAGGAAGCTGACATTTAATTTTATGTCTTAAAAAACCCACTTTTAGCAGAAGACCGTAACTCATACCGTATTATTTGTGAACCTAAAGGCAAATGTGAATGACTTTTCAGTGCAATTATCAAGAAACATGCTGGTTACTACCTACCCAAGCTCCCAGGTATTTGAAGTCCTCTACGTTGTCTAGGTTACTTCCATCAGAGGTTTTTAGCTGTACCGCTTGTGTTTGGTAAAATACCATGCATTTGGTTTTCTTGGCATTCATGTGGAGCCCAGTTTTGAGTGTTGCTTCCACAACATATTTCAGCAGCTTCTGTGCCTGCTCCTTAGTGTCAGAAAGTAACGCTATGTCATCTGCAAAGTCAAGATCCGTGACTTTCTTTGGCCCTATTCTTCGACTTTGTCTAGGCTTGATAGTGAATCCTAGTTCCTCTTCTCTCCCACTTCTCTCGCTATTCTTAAGCAATAATGAAGAATGATTATGAATAGGTAGGGGGCAAGGGTTTCTTCTTGGAGTTACTCCTGCTAGGATGTCGAACAGTTCCGTGTCGCCATCAGGTGATATAACTTTAGCTCTTGTGTTTCTGTAAGTTTCATCAATTGCATCTGTTATAACTTATAACCCCCCCCCCCCCCCCCCCCCCCCACACTTACGTGAAATTCACGAGGTGACTGACTTGGAAAAAATTTGGGGCAACCTTTTACGAACATTTTAGGTGAAAACGCCCCCCCCCCCCCCCCCCCCCCCCCTTGGGCAAAAGTGTCTTACGGGGATGCTCTTTCCTCGCGGAAACCATTCTGGTTAGTTCGAAGTAATTCATCTAGGTGAGGTCTTATTCTGTTGAGAATCATTCTGTTATATGTCTTGGCCACAATGGAGTTCAGACATATGCCTCTGTAGTTTTCTGCTTGACTTGGGTCACCAGATTTTGGGACTGGAATCAGGTTCAAATTATATTGCCCACAGGTCAGGTTTTTGATTTTCTAGGAGGGCCTTATTACAGATGTCCAGTATTAAATCATCCAGATTGCATCTTGTCAAGAGTTCAGGTGGAATGTTGTCCTCTCCAAAACGTTTCCCCTCCTTGATAGATTTCTTGGCTTTCTGGTACTCAGTGTTATTGAAGGCAGGGTAGTAAGGGTGGTAACATGCCATCATCAATATCAATGATACAAATTATGCATTCTTAGAAACTCTGCATTATTTTGTTTCCGGTGCAATATTAAATGGGTAATTCTTTTTGTATTTGTTTTTTTATAATATCCTCCATCGAAAAACAACAACTTGAATCACCATTTTGGCTGGCCTTTAATGGTGAGTTAAGGTAGTAGTACAGTATTGATAAATAACTGCAACTTCATAGTTCTCGTTTTTTCCTTATCCCTCATCCTGGCCTTGATAGATTTTTTTGCTCTGTATTCTCGTTGTGTGTGATTGCACACTACTATACGGTATCATCTGTAATAAAATTTATATGATGATATACAATTTACTCAAAAATTACCACCATAAAGAAAAGTTCTCTTACCTGCCGTGATAATTGAATCAAGTGTCTATATTGTATCGATTTCCGTGAAATCATAGCTGTTGTTTATTGAGTAATGCGTACTGTAATGAAAAAAGCAGTCTGAAACATCTAACCTAATAGTGTCACCCTTTGAGTTGGTGTTCTAAAAGGACGTTGACTATATCAAGGTAAGGTAAAAAAGTAAAGGTGGTCGATCCTGTAATACCAGGAGCGGAGTGCCCATCTCTCTTTCAAAGCGATAGGGCCAGACTCACTCCTTTTTATAATGTTGCTGCGTGGGGCTCGCTACACCTCTACCACAGCGAGTATGTTACCTTCCCAGCGCCGGTACCCATTTAAATACACCTGGGTAGAGAGGAGTAATTGCGGTAAAGTGCCTTACTCAAGAGCACAACATGTTGACCAGTGGCGTAACAGCCGGGGGGCAGGGGGGGCACAGTGCCCCCCTGAAGGTGCTCAGCAGGAAATTCAAACCTACCCACCAGGAAAAATGGGGGAAGGGAAAAGAGGAAAAGAAGGGGGAAGGGAAAGAAAAGAGAGAGAGAAAGGAAAAAGAAAAGGGAGGAAAAAGAAAAAGGATAAGGAGAAAAAAAGGTGAAAGAAAGAAAAGAAGAAATGGAAAGAAAGAAAGAAAGAAAATGTCGCAGTACAAAAAGCACATCAGTCAACAAAAAACTGACTGTGAAAAAAATTGGGGCAACCTTTTACGAAAAATTCCGGGACGTAATTATTCTAACCAGGATTTTTTTTTGGCTGTGCCCCCCCCTGACAACCAACCTCTGTTACGCCCCTGATGTTGACCACAGCGGGACTCGAACCCACAAACTTTAGATCATGAGTCCAGTGCTCTACCCACTGCGCCACACATGCCCGTCAATATATCAAGGTAACAGCAACATAAGATCAATGATCAGTCAGTGTGCAGTTATAAACGTATTCCTTTTATATCGTCGGGTGTATTACACATTGACGTATGTTGATTTTTTCCAATTTACCAAGTTTCGAAGCTCACAATTACTTAGTTAATTAATAATCGTAATTAAATATTTTACCATTTTTGACGTACATTGAGAACAAAGACGTTTGGTGTTTACCATAGTGACGGATGATACACCCTCTGTCATGGAAGTATAAATACTATTTGTAATCCAAATTCCAAATTTAATGATTAAATATATTATTGATGCAAACGAAATATGAAATTAATTTATTGATACTGTTATGCCGTGAAATGCACACAATATTGACAGTTCAAAGCGGCGAATATTGGCCATCGACTCAAAATCCGTCACCATGTAATAAACATAAGCAAGCAGATCGAAGGTGACGGACGTCAATGTTGTGGATATTTGAAAATCACTGACTGTTGTATTACATACCGATTGCTGGATAATGCGTAAGTATAGCAAAAAATCAACATCCGTCACTATGTATTAATATTAATCGCCAATGAGCGCACTTTTAGTATAGGTGAGAATAAAAAACTACAAAGTAGTCAAGTGTTGTTTTAAAGATGCACAATATTGATTATAAAATATCCGACGTTTCGGTCAAACGACCTTGATCACGGAGTGTTTACGAATGCGAGTCAATTCAAAATAACAATAATAAAAGAAGAAATACGCGCGTAAGCAAGAGCGTCAGACAAAAATCAGCACGCGGCTCGGTTATATGCGCAAAACGCAGGCGCAGACACTCTCCACGTAAAGATGAAATGCAAAAGAGAGAAAGAGAAGATGAAAAGAGAGAAGCGGGAGAGGAATAGAATAGGAGAGGAGTAGGTAAAGAAAAGGAGGAAGCGGAAAACAAATACCTCAAAATATACACATGAATAAGGAGAAAAGTCAAGGTTAAGACAAAATGAGAATGGAAATCAAAAAGCCACGGGGGGTGTGTGTGTGGGGGGGGGGGGTTAGAGGGGTCGGGTAAAGGATGAAGCGAAATGACCAAGAGGAGGGAGTTATGATTTGAAAGCCGTAAATTGGATGTTGAGACCATTGTTGCTGGGGCTGGCAAGTGTGCCGTGGTTAAAGATAATGCGTTGTTCCATGGTCCATCGTTGTAGATCCGATCCTGATGAATTGAGAAGACCTGTAATGCGAAGGTCAGATGGGGTGTGTGGGATTTCATTATAGTGACGGGTGATGGGGGTGTCGCGGTTGTTATTAGTAGCATATATTAGGTGTTCAGCGAATCTGTCGCCCAGGCGTCGTTTGGTTTCTCCTATATAAACTTTGTTGCATTTAGAACATGTGACTGCATAAACAACGTTCCTGGAGGTGCAGTCGAATGACTGGGTGATGTTGAACATGCCTCTAGGAGTGTTTATGCTGGGGGCATAATTTATATGGGCGCATGTTAGGCAAACCCGTCTATCGTATGTAGTCGTGCCTCGTTGTCTTGGAGGAGACGGTTCCGCGGAATGTACTAAGATGTCTGACATGTTTTTGTCACGACGGTACGCAACAATGGGTGGCTCCTTAAAGACTTCTTGAGTGTCTTGACATTCTTGTAATGGCTTGAAGATGTTCATTAGAATTCCGACCACTTTGGTGTTGATCGTGTGGTAAGTAATGACGAGTGGTATTCTGTTATCATTACTCTTCGTCTGAACAGTTGGTGTGGCTTTAGAGGTTCTAGCCAGTGCTGATTCCAAGACATGGGTAGGATAGCCACGTTGTTGAATGAAGAATGACTTCATTTCATTTGCTTTAGTTGAGAAGTCATCATCGTCTGAGCAAAGGCGGTGTAGGCGCAACAACTGTTAGTATGGGATAGAGTTTATGCATTTCGGAGGATGACTGGAGTTAAACGACAGATAAGAGTGGGAATCCGTATCCTTGTAGTGAATTGATGTGGTTAGTCTTGAAGCGGAGATATGCAGGTTGATGTCGAGGAATGGTAGGCTGACGGCAGATATTCAGTGTGTGAGTTTGATGGCAGGGTGGAATTCATTGAAGGCGTTAATAAAGCTCTTGATATCGCTTTCTTGACATGTAGAAATACCGATGAAGTCATCAATGTATCTGTACAGATGGGTCGGTTTTGGTCCTTGGTATGCAGCCAGAAATTTCTGTTCTAGGTATCCCATAAAATGGCAAGCATATGCGGGGCCAACCTTCTGTCCCATGGCCACTCCTCGACGTTGAATGTAGTGATTGCCGTTGAAGGTGAAGTTATTCAGTGTCAAAACGAGTTCAGTGAGACGGAGAATAGTTGCAGTTGGAGGATGTAGACTACTGCGTTGGTTGAGGAAGTACTCAATAGCTTTCAATCCGTCTTCATGTGGGATGCTTGTGTAGAGAGACTTGACATCCAAGGTGAAGATATACTTGTGTTGACCTGTAAACTCAAAATCACGGAAAATTTGAAGAGCATGAGAAGTGTCTTTGATGAAGGTAGGGAGGGATTGGACAAAGGGGTGAACAAATGGTCAAGATATTTAGATATTTGTTCAGTAGGACAATTGCATGCCGAAACAATGGGACGACCTGGATTGTCGGGTTTATGAATCTTGGGGAGTAGGTAGAAGCGAGGAGTTCTGGGGTTAGATTGAATGAGATGAGAAGCGTTGGCGGGAAGATCTCCAGACTTAATATAATCATTGACACATTTTTTAACGATAGCCACTTTTAGTATGACGGATACGACGGATAACTTTGTCATTGCATTTGATCTATTTTAACAAGTAGAATTGTATGAGTATGGGATAATAAACATGTTCAAAGTGTTAATTTATTTTTCATTCAATGGAATAAATCTAAACTATGTATGTTGATGTGTATACCGACTATCTGGAGTTCGCAATTTTCAAATGCCATCTTCTCAGAAAGTCATTTTGGTATTCTGTTCAACATCCGTCACTATGTCATACACCCGACGATATATTCGTCAATGCCGATTATTATCGTATTCCTGATGTACCCGTTCCCGGAAGTACCAAACGTGTATGGCTAGTGGCTCGAACTCGGGTTCGAAAACGCACAAAACGTCATATATTTCGTTCCAGCTAAATAATTACAAAACGCAGTAGTTACACGACATGGGAGTGGTTCCTCTGACAAAAAAAGGAACAAGACTGATCCATTTGTAATAAGGTTACATTTTGTAAATGTAAATACATGTAAATTACGTCAGTGTCATTCAATGACTATTGTTAAATGTTTGTCATCATCAGGATAATGACCGTGACAAGTCGTTTTGTACTTAACTTTAAAAAATCTTATTTTATTTTAGGATGTCTAAATTTCCTTCGGGGCTACACCCCACATTCAGCTCCTTGATTCAACAGTGAAAATGTTTTTGTTCTTCATACTACCTCAAAACATTATTCTGTAATCTATGAGCTTATATAACACGTTGTTGAACAAAAATAATACTAAAGTACTTCATCTCTTGAAATCGATCCAAAATCTTTTTACGTTCTTATGCGTCTCAACGTTTCCGATAAATCGTTTTTACTATAGGAGTGGTGTGTGATTTTGCGCATTACCACTTGTATTGCTGATTTCAGCTTTATGCGAAAACACAATTGAGCTTCGTTTCTTGTCTATAGTTGATACAGTCATGCGCTGGCCATCGCTCAGTAAGCATGTATTCCTATGCTGATGTACAAATACGTATAGGTATGCGAAATGCGACACTCAAGAGATAGCTCATTGGGATGAATATGGTGAAGATTGAAATCAGCAATTAAGGATTGATAATCGTAATCATGCTAATACTATAGAAACTTCAAACAAGTTTGCGATATCAATAAATTATAAACTATAGCAAATCCTAATGGAGGGTAATTATTCATCGTATGATAGCAGCTACGAGTATGATCTATCTGACGCTTTTAAACATCCAATTCAGATTGAAATTTTCATTTCAATCTTTGTCTGGAGTGTAACCTCGTGTACAATAATAGGAAATACACTGGTGTTGGCATCGTTTACAAGAGATGCGCGATTAAGAGCTAAAGTAGGCAATCTGTTCCTTCTAAATTTAGCTTCTGCTGATTTGCTAGTAGGTTTAAACTCGTTACCATTCAATAACCTGTGGCGATACTACGGCAACTGGCCATTTGGAGAACCCTTTTGCAAACTGTTTCTGCTTTTGGACTACACGGCGACGCTGCAGTCGACGTTTGCAATTACGTTGATAAGTCTCGACCGGTATCTTATGGTCACATTGGAAGTGAAGTATATTACATTTATGACCCATCGAAAGGCAGTCTTGGGTATCTTACTCACGTGGTGTGCAGCATTTGTATTCTTTGCTGTACCAATAATATGGTACGATCATTGGGAAGGGTCATGGGTCAACTACTCTGTCACCTGCGATATGGCTGTATTCTACAGCTTATCGTACAATATCATAACACTGATGTTTGCATTCGCGTTGCCCGGTGTACTTCTAGTTTACTTCAACTTGATGGTATTCATGAACATTCGGAAACGATCCCACGGACTGGTGCGTTCTCGTCAAGTGGCTCCCTCAGATGTGTCCACTATAAGTACAACCACTGATCCTCTGCATGATTACAGACAGACGTTGCCTAGAGTGGATCTTGACCGAGAAGAAAACGGCCGAGAGGATGTTGTACATAATCATGATAATCAGGTTAAAAGCGACACAAGACGCGAGCTGAAACGCGATAAAAAAGCAGCGATTACACTCGCCATGATTGTTACTGTGTATGTGATTTGTTGGTTGCCCTACTACATCACACAACTCATATATGTGGCGTATGAAAAAGAGTATACTATAAGTTGGAGGGTATGGATGACTGTTTATTACCTCGTATGGTTAAATTCTGCTTTAAATCCTTGTCTTTACGCCATTGCTAGCCCGAAGATGCGAGGTAACTTTTATGACCTGTTATGCTGCTGCAGTGGCGTAGCCAAGGGGGGGCAAGGGGGGGCAGCTGCCCCCCCTGTGGGGTTCTCTGCCCCCCCCTGTTGCCCCCCCTGTGGGAAATGTCAGTTGAAATAATTTGGGACTAACCTATTCACAACACAAGGAAATTCAATCCTCAATTTGGTTGTTGCCCCCCCACCAAAACTCCCGGCCCCCCCTTTGCCCCCCCACTGAGAAAAACCTGGCTACGCCACTGTGCTGCTGGAAGAGAGCTTGTAACTCTTAAATAAACAGTATGTTCATGTTGTTTATGATGGTTTGGTATTCGATGAAGAATCGGAAGAGAGGCGGTCTATGTTCTGCCTCTGACACTCGGATTCTCACTAAACCTAAAACTCGTCTCACTACCGCCAAGAAAGGATTTTATGCCTCCGGTCCAATTTTGGAACAACTTACCGCGTCACATCAGGTATGCCTCACGACTGACTCAATTCAAGACGATGTTAAAAACTCACTTATTCCACCGCCATAGTGCAAGTGATGTTTAGCACTGTTTTTTGATGTTACGTTTTTATCTTGTTAAGGGGGCTGTCAAGTGTTAGAAATAGCCGCCGTAAAACTGCCTAACTTCGTCATTATTCACGTAATCCATATAAAAGTATACATTTTCTTGAAGGGAAGGGTTCAATAAATCTAACCATGAACATGAAATTGCTCTAAAAAGGATCATTTTGGAGAAAATCATAAAAAAACGAGAATTTTGACCAGTCTTCAGTTCTGTCAAGGTAACAAACAAAATATTTTCTGAAAATGTGTCCCGGTTTACGATTTTTGTAATCTTAAGAAAATTCCCCAGGTTGCTTTTGTTTTTGTTTTTCGATATCTGAAAAAAATATATATTTATTGACCAAATAAGTCAATCATTGGATTTTTTAAAATTCAACGAACGTGAATTTCCACAAAATGATCCGAAAAATCGGAAATAGGCCAAAAAGAACAACAACGACAAAAAATGGAACTTGGCCACGATCATGCTCGTTGCGATAAACTTACTTGCTTTCCATCAGATGCAATTTTTATTAAGTTATCGATGCAGAAAATCGTACTTTTTACTCAAAAATGAACATAAAAAAATCAACCGATGAAGGTGAAAAGTGACAATACAGACGTTTGATCATGGTTCACGGGAAAATACACGTATTTCAAATCCTGTTCTTTATATATTGTGGGAAGCATATAAATCCCCAACTTCGTGCAAATGTTGATTACGAACCGTTCTTTGCTTGGTATCAAAATAAGCTAAAATGTGTGTTAAAAAAACACTTTATTCGTGATGTCGAGTGTGAAAAAAGCCATACCTTTTCGTCAGATGTAGCGCTATTCTTCAGCTACTCATCATTGGTGCACTCGGCCTAATATAATGACAAATTAGTACATCGAGTTGAACTAATTGAGAACTAGCTAACAAAACAACGATAAAAAGTAATAGGCCTATACCATAATTCAGTAATGACAATAATTAAATAAACAGGTCTTGGATTGACGGGGCGGATGGGACGGACATGGACATTATCGAAAGGAAACAAAAACAAAACATAACACCTTCGGATAAAACCTCAGTGCAAGTCTTTTTGATTCTTCTTAATGTTTCAGATCATGGATTCAAAAATGTTCTCTGTCCTTTATTTTTAATATTTTTTCCTTCTCTCTTTTCCAAACTCCTTGACACTCACGCTTGCTCAAAGCCTTGGTTTACTTATTGCTTCAGCCACACCCCGGCAAAAATGACGGTTTGATTAGTCGGGCCCCGATGCGTAAACAATGCGTGTGACCAAACCCTCAAACGCGCCAAAAACATAGCGGGTAACGCAGCACGCACTGGCGGCATTCAAAACAACAGCGTCGCGTATTTTAAGCGAACTGGCGCGTGCTAATTTGCGTGAAAACAAAAACACGGGATACGCGGCGTATGTGAATTTCGCTGATCCCCTGCGGGCAGACTTTTCCATTCCACTTATTCGATGAATAAGGGAATAAGGGATTTAAATCTTTCTAAATAGGCTTTTGGAATTTTGAATTTGAAAATTTCGTTTCATGTACTGATAGATAACATTCCTTTTTTTCTCATTTAGGCCTATAGTTTTTTTTATTATCATTTCTTTCGCTGAAAAGATCACATACATCATAAAACCATTCAAATATACATGTGGTGATACAAATTATATTTACCAAGGGGTACCTTCATGTATGAACAAATGTTATTTAGATTGAACGTATTTTGTATATAAACAGGTAAATTTATACAGAGACAGTGTATGTTTTCTTCTTTCTTTTAAACATGCAATAACTTTGACAATTTAAGTATCTTATTTCTCAAAAATTGATGTCCATTTATGCCACCGGATATTGAAAGTTTTATTTTTCAGGTTTGCATTATAAATAGTTTTTTTCGTTGACATACACATTTATCACCTCTCTCTTTCCATAGGTAAAAACAAGGTTTTTATTTATTTATCCTGCTTTTGTAAATATTGAATTTCAGAATTAATAAGATATTGTTTAAAACATAATCTTTGTACTGGTAATTTCCAAACAGGATCATTTCTTTTTTCAACCAAATATTTGTGTCCATAGATAACATTCTGATGAAAAGTGAAATTCCTGAAAAATAGGAAGTGGCACTTGAGGGCGTTATATAAATGCAAGCTCTTTTGATAGACTTGTGCCAAGTCAAATCTAATGGTTTAAAGAATAATGTATTGTATAAATCTCCTTCTACATAAGTACCCTCCTTTACAAGAGGTGTCCTCACCGTCACATTTTATATTTAAAAATCCAAAAATATTTCCAAACATCTTTCATTTTAAGAATATTTCTTCTCAAAAATGTCAATTGTCTCACAAATTTAAACATCCCAATTTTGTTTATATATCGGTGGGACATACAAAATATATGGGCATCACATTTGAAAATCTTCAAGTTATTTTAATTATCACATAAAAGTATTTTGTATTACCTTATACATTGTTATGATTATAATGCAAATAAACAATATGGCTACATAGCATTTGTTTTCTTACAGCTATAGCAATCAACATTTACATATTTTGAATTTCTCCCAACACTTTTCATCAGAGTATACTTGCAAAATGGATAGAATATTATGACTTAAACAAGCTTTTACTTCATGTCTTTTGCAAGTTGTACTTATTTCAAACCTGCGCAATTGAAATAAGTAGTGATCATTTTGCAATCAAATATCACAATTTAACATTATCCAAAATCTATTAAATCAAGTGATCTCGAACTTTTTGTGTCAATGACTCGATACACTTATCATTCACTTGAAAATATAAAGTAAAGTATGATATAATAGGTGCATCTCACGTACATAACCTATTCTTTTTGTCAACTTCATTTGAATTCAATTTACTTGATTGACATCCATGTTATTTTAAATTCATATTTTGTTTATCGTGTACACTGTACACATGCACAATTGAACCTCAGTCTTTCAAGTCAAGACATTTTCAAAATACCTCATTTTACAGAACATGGAAATTGTTCCATAAATAAAAATTTACATCAGTATACATTATTTTATACCTAAAATATTGTTACCTTTTTTTCTTCTTCTTCTTCAGGCAAATAGATAAATGATATGAAATTAATTTGCATCATGACGTAATTAATGGCTTAATGACGTAATTATTCCTTTTTACGGGGGTTGCAAAACATCATTCTCAACTTTGCAATCTTAATATTACATTACACTTGAAATCTGATTTCATTATCCTTATAATGAACATTCTTCAGAAATTGTTCCAAGAACATTTTTCAATCATATGTTAACCTCTTAGGAGGACGAATAATTCTTCCAGACCGTGAGCGAACTGGGGCATTTATTTCTCTCACCGCTTGCAATGCCGCTCGTCTATCTGGCACATTATTCTCTATTGCATGACGCGTTTCTTGTCTCTCTGGAGAAATACGAGGAGACTCGGGTGTGGAAGGTATGCGTCGTCTTTGATTTCTATTATTTGTCAAAATCGGTCTTAATTGTTGACATCTTCTAAGACGTCGAAGTTGAGGATATGCTACCTGATCTATCTCTGAATTTTGAGATACATCTTCATATCGTTCAGCTGGTTTTACTTTTGGTTGTACACATTGCAATGGATCAGTTTGAGGAGTTCTTACATTACTTTGATACCTTGGTTTTAATCTATTATAATGTACTATCTTTGGTACAGCTTTCAATGAATTAGTATCAATAATTTGATAGTCAAGTCCACCATTCAAACATTGTAACACACGGAATGGACCAATCCATTTTGAAACTAGTTTGTTTCTTGCACTCTTTGGATTACTGAGATACACTAATTCACCTATTGTGTAGGGTTTAAACCTGACTCTTTTGTCATATTGACGTTTTTGGTGTCTCAATGACTTCTCTGTGTTACTTCTGACCAACTGTGATGCAGCTTTATATCTCTTTTCCAACTGTACTGCAAGAGACAAAACATTCTCACTATTGTCAAGACTCTGATCATAAGAACCAAACATAACATGTGCAGGTAAACGAGGATCTCTGACATATGTAAGATAAAACGGACTGAACCCTGTGGATGAATGTACAGTTGTATTGTACGCAAATTCCAACTGTGGAAGAAGATCATCCCATTCACCTGGGGTTGACAGTAAATTTCTTACTATCTGTGCACGCAATGTACGATTCTGACGTTCAGTCTGCCCATCCGTTTCAGGATGTCCTGGACTTGTTCTTACTTTGTAAATACCAAATTTTCTACACAGTGATTGTACTACATCAGATTCAAATTGAGCACCCTGATCACTTAGCAAAATTTCAGGTACAGAATGTTGGGGTATATATTTATTGAAAATACAATCAGCAACAGCAGCAGCTGTCTGTCTAGGTAATGGATACAGATTGATGTACTTAGTAAAATAGTCAGTTATGACTAACATATATCTATTCCCTTTTGAAGTAAGACCCAATTCAGCAATGTCAGCACCTATCATTTGAAATCGATTTGTTGCCTGCATTGATTTTAATGGGGCACGATACTTGGGAACTGGATTCCTCTGTTTTTGACAACTTTCACATTTGCGGACATAATCAGCTATATCTCTATACATGTATGGCCACCGCTGCCACCAAACTGTAACAGGGATTTTCTTGCCCTATTACGTAAACATACAACGAACTGAAGAAACTGAGTTGACGCAGAAAGTATATTTACACCATGTGTCTTTATTCACCCAAAATCATAATACAAGATGTGTGCCGGTTGAAGCACAAAATGATAATGACTTCTCAGCTTGAAGTCCAGAAATGATATGATTGGTAAGCACATGGGCAAGCCACATGCTTACATGTGGCGGGCCAGTGGGCTCTGCTCTGATTGGCCTAGCCACAGTTTACAATAACAGAATTCAAAGAACTGATTGGTCAAAATACAATAACACAATAGACTACTATCATTGGCTAAAGAACTACATCCAAGCAAGCATAGCATCCATACACCTGTGTGCAGGCATGCATGCCTGCTTGGAATGTATGAATAGACCTGGCACAAGCTCTTTTGATAGACTTGTGCCAAGTCAAATCTAATGGTTTAAAGAACTAGAGCGGTTTTCGGGTTTCGCGGTTTTCGAGTTTCGCGGTTGATGGGGTTTAGCAGTGTCAGATGTAGTGGTTATCAATAGGGCAGTTATTGACATTGTATTGGTTTTAACATGATATGTTAGGATCTGACCAGAACCATGGAGGACGGGCGGAGAGTGATGGTATGAAAATGAAATGATTATGAAGTGGTTTGGATTTATTGTGTGGGAGATAATATTTGAAACCCGTTTATTTGTTCTAAAGGGTTTGCTTTGTATTTGATTCAACCATAAGAATGAATTGCTGACAGAGCTGCTGTTGGTGTTTGATGTGGCCTGGAGATTGTATTTAGGTGCGAAGGTAAAAAGTTTGATTTGATTAATGTACTTTCCGGTTGCAACCTTCTAGGCTCTGTTGTAGGTCCTGAATTATTTGTCATCTATTCGGCTCCCATCGAAGATATCATAAACAAGCATGGACTTTCAAGCGTCTCTTATGCTGACGACACACAAATATACGTCGTTATCAAACCATCTAATCGCGATAGTGAGATAGCAAAAGTAGAACATTGTATCGAGGAAATCCGTTCCTGGATGGCTGCCAACAAACTGATGCTAAATGATGCCAAGACCGAACTGCTGCACGTGTCTTCCCGTTTTGCCAAGAATCGTACTGGCATTGATATTAAGATCGGGGATTCCACTATAACTCCGTCTAAAACAGTGCGCGACCTCGGTGTAATTCTCGACAGTAACCTTGATATGACCAATCATGTCAATAGTTTGTGCAGGAGTGCCTCTTACGCCGTTCATAGAATTGGAAAACTTCGGCGATACCTTGATGCACCAAATACTGAGAAGCTTGTACATGCCTTCATATCGTCTCGTCTCGACAACTGTAACAGTATTCTATATGGCCTTCCGGACAAAGAACTCAACAAACTTCAAAGAATCCAAAATTCAGCGGCCAGACTTGTGAGCCTGACCAAAAAGCGCAATCATATTACACCGGTTTTGTGCCAGCTGCACTGGTTGCCAATCCGTCAGAGGATAATCTTCAAACTAATGCTTCTGACTTTCAAAGCTTTAAATGGCCAATCCCCTGCGTACATTGCTGATCTGCTCTCAGAGTACAAACCCCAAAGGACACTGAGATCTTCCTCTCAATACCTACTTCAGGAATCAGTTAGTAGGACAAAGACTTATGACAGATCTTTTTCGCGTGTTGCACCGAGACTATGGAACAATCTGCCACTTGCGCTCCGTGCTCCTCAGACAATCGGCTGTTTCAAATCCAATCTAAAGACACATTTGTTTAAAATGACGTATCACTTATAACTGTCTCCATGTGCAATTGTTTTGTCTTTACACTCCGTCTTGTATATTTCCTATTGCGGATTTTAATTTGCTATTTTTATTCTTAACATATTTTGTATACATGCATATAATGATTATTGTTGCTGTATTTTATGACTTTTGATGTTCAATGTTCCCTCGCTTTTTAGATTTAAGACTTTTATGACTTTTTTATAATGCTTTAAAATATTTGGTAGCGTGTAGTATATTGTGTATTTTATAGTCTTATGGTTGTACATGTACAGCGCTTTGATGCCGTTGCTTTATGCGCTATATAAGTCTTTTTATTATTATTATTATTTTATTTATTATTATTTTTGTCAAAGATTCGATCATTCATCTTTATTTACTTGTTTTGTTACTGCCATTCACTTGCACTTTAGTTTACACTACAGTTAAAAAATGCCAGTGCAGTAGTTGCTTTTTGTTGTTTTATCACCTTTTTAGTTACCTATGAGATCAATTTGACAACAATTATATTCGCATAGAAATCATAAGGATTTTTTTTAATTTGCCTGACCGCCAAATGCCGAAATTTGGAAAATGGACCCAAATATCATTATATGATTTTTTATTTTTTTTGATACGTATGAGATCCATGATACAAAAAAGTCAAGCCGCAATCAATTTGGCGACAAAAAAGTCATTCGCATAGAATTTTTTTAATTTTTTTAATTCTAAAATATCAAAATTTGACAAATTAGCCCAAATACCTTTATTTGGTTAAATAATTCAATTTTGTTTGGGTACGTATGAGATCAATGTTACAAAAAAGTCAAGCTGCAATCAATTTGACGACAAAAAAGTCATTTGCATAGAAATCATAACATTTTTTTTAATTCTAGGCTTGACCGACAAATATCAAAATTTGAAAAATTAGCCCAAATACCATTATTTGGTTAAGTAATTCAATGTTTGTGGGTACATATGAGATCGATGATACAAAAAACTCAAGCGGCAATCAATTTGGCGACAAAAAAGTCATTCGCATAGAAATCATAACAATTTTTTTTTTAATTCTAGACTTGACCGACAAATATCAAAATTTGAAAAATGAGCCCAAATACCATTATTTGGTTAAATAATTCAATTTTGTTTGGGTACGTATGAGATCGATGATACAAAAAAAGTCAAGTCGCAATCAATTTGACGACAAAAAAAGTTGTTCGCATAGAAATCATAACATTTTTTTTAAATTCTAGGCTTGACCGACAAATATCAAAATTTGAAAAATTAGCCCAAATACCATTATTTGGTTTAAATAATTCCAATTTTTTTTTTGGTACGTATGGGATCGACGATGCAAAAAAGTCAACCCGCAATCAATTTGGCGACAAAAAAAGTCATTCGCATAGAAATCATAATTATTTTTTTTAAATTCTAGGCTTGACTGACAAATATCAAAATTTGAAAAATTAGCCCAAATACCATTATTTGGTTAATATTAAAGTAATTCAATTTTTTGGGGTACGTATGAGATTGATGATACAAAAAAGTCAAGCCGCAATCAATTTGACCACAAAAAAAGTAATTCGCATATAAATCATAACATTTTTTTTTTAAATTCTAGGCTTGACCGACAAATATCAAAATTTGAAAAATTAGCCCAAATACCATTATTTAGTTAATTCAATTTTTGTGGGTACATATGAGATCGATGATACAAAAAACTCAAACCGCAATCAATTTGGCGACAAAAAAGTCATTCGCATAGAAAGCATAACGATTTTTTAAAAAAAATTCTAGGCTTGACCAACAAATATCAAAATTTGAAAAATTAGCCCAAATACCATTATTTGGTTAAATAATTCAATTTTGTTTGGGTACGTATGAGATCGATGATACAAAAAAGTCAAGTCGCAATCAATTTGATGACAAAAAAAGTTGTTCGCATAGAAATCATAACAATATTTTTGTAAATTCCAAGCTTGACCGACAAATATCAAAATTTGAAAAAATAGCGAGATCGATGATACAAAAAACTCAAGCCGCAATCAATTTGGCGACATAAAAGTAATTTGCATAGAATTTTTTTTTTAAATTCTAGACTTGACTGACAAATATCAAAATTTGAAAAATTAGCCCAAATACCATTATTTGGTTAAATAATTCAATTTTATATTTGGTACGTATGAGATCGATGATGCAAAAAAGTCAAGCCGCAATCAATTTGGCGACAAAAAAGTCATTCGCATAGAAATCATAATTATTATTTTTTAAATTCTAGGCTTGACTGACAAATATCAAAATTTGACAAATTAGCCCAAATACCATTATTTGGTTATTAGAGTAATTCAATTTTTTGGGGTACGCATGAGATCGATGATACAAAAAAGTCAAGTCGCAATCAATTTGACGATAAAAAAGTTGTTCGCATAGAAATC
The DNA here is from genome assembly GCA_035610835.1 of Ophiura sarsii. Classification (NCBI taxonomy): domain Eukaryota; kingdom Metazoa; phylum Echinodermata; class Ophiuroidea; order Amphilepidida; family Ophiuridae; genus Ophiura; species Ophiura sarsii. Next base: position 68,255,961 of record CM069450.1, on the reverse strand, counting down.
ATAACATTTTTTTTTTTAAATTCCAGGCTTGACCGACAAATATCAAAATTTGACAAATTAGCCCAAATACCATTATTTGGTTAAATAATTCAAATTTATTTTTGGTACATATGAGATCGATGATGCAAAAAAGTCAAGCCGCAATCAATTTGACACACACAAAAAGTTGTTTGCATAGAAATCATAACAATTTTTTTAAATTCTAGGCTTGACCGACAAATATCAAAATTTGACAAATTAGCCCAAATACCATTATTTAGCTAAGTAATTCAATTTTTGTGGGTACATATGAGATCGATGATACAAAAAACTCAAGCTGCAATCAATTTGGCGACATAAAAGTAATTTGCATAGAATTTTTTTTTTTAAATTCTAGACTTGACTGACAAATATCAAAATTTGAAAAATTAGCCCAAATACCATTATTTGGTTAAATAATTCAATTTTGTTTGGGTACGTATGAGATCGATGATACAAAAAAGTCAAGTCGCAATCAATTTGACGACAAAAAAAGTTGTTCGCATAGAAATCATAACAATATTTTTTTAAAATTCCAAGCTTGACCGACAAATATCAAAATTTGAAAAAAATAGACCAAATACCATTATTTGGTTAAATAATTCAATTTTATTTTTGGTACGTATGAGATCGATGATGCAAAAGTCAAGCCGCAATCAATTTGGCGACAAAAAAGTCATTCACATAGAAATCATAATTTATTTATTTTTAAATTCTAGGCTTGACTGACAAATATCAAAATTTGAAAAATTAGCCCAAATACCATTATTTGGTTATTAAAGTAATTTAATTATTTGGGGTACGCATGAGATCGATGATGCAAAAAAGTCAAGCCGCAATGAATTTGGCGACAAAAAATGTCATTCGCATAGAAATCATTTTTTTTTTTTAATTCTAGGCTTGACTGACAAATATCAAAATTTGAAAAATTCGCCCAAATACCATTATTTGGTTAAATAATTCAATTTTGTTTGGGTACGTATGAGATCGATGATACAAAAAAGTCAAGTCGCAATCAATTTGACACCAAAAAAAAGTTGTTCGCATAGAAATCATAACAATTTTTTTTTAAATTCCAGGCTTGACCGACAAATATCAAAATTTGATAAATTAGCCCAAATACCATTATTTGGTTAAATAATTCAATTTTATTTTTGCTACGTATGAGATCGATGATGCAAAAAAGTCAAGCCGCAATCAATTTGGCGACAAAAAAGTCATTCGCATAGAAATCATAATTTTTTTTTTAAATTCTAGGCTTGACTTAATATCAAAATTTGAAAAATTAGCCCAAATACCATTATTTGGTTATTAAAGAAATTTCAATTTTTTGGGGTACGTTTGAGATCAATGATACAAAAAAGTCAAGCCGGAATCAATTTGACCACAAAAAAGTAATTCGCATAGAAATCATAACAATTTTTTTTTTAATTCTAGGCTTGACCGACAAATATCAAAATTTGAAAAAAAATTAACCCAAATACCATTATTTGGTTAAATAATTCAATTTTTTTGGTACATATGAGATCGATGATGCAAAAAAGTCAAGCCGCAATCAATTTGGCGACAAAAAAAGTCATTCGCATAGAAATCATAACGATTTATTTTTAAATTCTCGGCTTGACCGACAAATATCAACATTTGAAAAAATAGCCCAAATACCATTATTTGGTTAAATAATTCATTTTTTGGGGGTACATGAGATCGATGATACAAAAAAAAGTCAAGCCGCAATCAATTTCATGACAAAAATGTCTTTCGTATAGAAATCATGAGCATTTAAAAAAAAAAATTAAGTAGGCCTGAGTCTGACCGACAAATGTCAAAATTTGGAAAATGGACGCAAATATCATTAATGTTTGGATAATTTATTTTTTTATTTTTAAAGAACCGATCATTTCTATGTGCGAGTCGATAATATATTCAATTAAAAGGTAGACCAAAAAAATGCTAGGGATGTTCATATCATTGACTTCAGAGGGCGACATTTTTTTGAAAATTAGTTGACCAAAATATGTAGAAAACTCCATGTTTACCTAGATGAATACAGCGATGTAGTACGATGTGGCTAGAATGTATTCACTGATGTCTATATAACCCCGCACAAGCAACTAAAAATCATGAAAGTAAACCGCTTTTTACCTAAAATGGTTTAAAAATGTGCATGATTTGCCCATAGTTCTTTACGAACTAACGATGTGGCCAACTTTGGCAATGATTTTGAATAGATTACATCCCCCAGTCTTCAATATTACCGTATGGTGTAATACTAGCATGTATTACAATGGTATAACTAAAACCGCGGCGACAAGTTTTTTCTGTTTGTTATGTAAACATAACATAATTATGTAAATGTCCACGCTCTTTCCATGTACTAATGAGTAATGGGCCCAGCGTGATTCAGTGAAAAAGGCATCCAATTGTTACGTAAACATCAAACAATTGATTATCTATACAGCAAAGATTCGCCCTCATACATCAAGTATGGTGTGACGTAGCAAGTATTACTTGTCGGGGGACTCTGTTTGTTATGTAAACATCAAACAAAAATAGCAACGCTCATACATCCCCGGGAAAAAGGGGGGTGTACTCAGATTTGGTTTGGTCGGGGGTGTGCCGCTGGAGAATCAAATCCCCTACCCATTTCTAAGGGTGATTTTGGATAGACCCATGTCTAAGGATTTTTCAGTTGAAAAGCCTACCCATGGCTAAGGATGTCTCATGAAAAACGACCCACTGGAGCGGCACCTCCCCGTATGCCTTACATACGTGAGTACCACCCCCGAGCATGCATCGTTGTATTTTACTAAGAAAAACTTGCTTCTCAAGGCAAAAAAATAGTTTTACTCCTATGAGGCAGATTAACCCCAACTTTGAACTCGTCCAAGTTATTTGCGATTTGTACATGCTCACAAAATCCGGAATCCATTGATGGATTAATAAAGACGAAATCGCAAACACAATTTTTTTCTGAGGCAATCTCTAGGGGTGGTACATAGCCTAGCGGTGAACAAAATTCAACAAACTCAATTGCGCGTAGTGGCGTTTGGGATGGGGGGATTCATATAGTTTTAGCTTCATGCTCTATTACGCTTGAACTCTTTCCGCCCACACACATGAGTAGTAAACCACGACAAAACAAAATTACGCCCCTTGATTGGAAAAACGGTGATCCACGCTTGCGATCAGCGACGGAGCGCATGGAGTATATAAAACATTATGGTGATATACGGGGGGTACAATAACTAGAATCGCCGCCATTTTCTTTGATGTGACGATGTCGGAATAGAAAATAAATATCCCTATCGCGGGAACATTATCCCTCATAATTCTCCAAATAACCAGTCACTCGAACTCAGCCGAGATAAATACTGTACCAATATCGTGTCCACAAATCTTACTAATTCAAGCTGTATTTTTCGAGATATTTCGCACACAAACTTCGATTTGAAAATCTTAGGATGCCGGTACCCGTCCTCCAATAATGTATTGTATAAATCTCCTTCTACATAAATACCCTCCTTTACAATAGACTACTATCATTGGCTAAAGAACTACATCCAAGCAAGCATAGCATCCACATACCTGTGTGCAGGCATGCATGCCTGCTTGGAATGTATGAATAGACCTGGCACAAGCTCTTTTGATAGACTTGTGCCAAGTCAAATCTAATGGTTTAAAGAATAATGTATTGTATAAATCTCCTTCTACATACACATGCTGATTGTTATGCTATGTTATCTAGAGGGACCAGACTCTTTAGTTTGCAATACAGAGTGAGTCCAAATGTTTACATAAAAGTGTAAACCCTGCTTCATACTTGGTGACATTGTTATGGTAGTGTCACGCACCGCCCTAAACATATATAATTCACGAGATATACCAGCAACATTTCGGAGCACCAGCCGGGAATCGAACCCGGGACCTTCCGATCAAATGTCGAACGCGCTAGTGTATAGACTAAAAGAGGACTTCCCCGTCAAGTCTATGACACCAACACACTTATATATCGTGACAGTAGTACACACCTCCCTGCCAGACTGATAACTTATTTATTAACGAAAAAGCACACATTCTTCACGGAATCCCCTGTCATGTACCCATATTACAGTATTATAGTTATGCACACACAAAAAACTAATAAATATTATTAAAATCATCGTCTTTCACCTTTAATGACTAAAATTATAAACGGCACAATCCACACCAACCATATTTAAAAGAATCAAGTTGAAACTAATCATGGATGATACCAACACGATCAGCCATGTGTTGTCTAATTTAAAAAACGCGCGCTCGCATGTGTTTTCACGACGTACCAGTTCCCGGATGTGTCAAATGTGTATTGCTTGTGTGATCGCGTGGCACAATTTGGTTTTCACCTCTTCTGAGAAAATACACATACCTCCCATTTAGAAATGACCGACTAGAACGAAAGAAAATTAGGTAATGGCCTACAATATGATTTTTGTCATTACGTTAAATCTTTTTTCACTTTTGTTTTAATTGGTTTGAAAAATCAATGAAATCGGGACCAGAATATTTTGAATTGCTACATGTGCCATATTTTTATTTTCTTATACGTAATGACCATCACGTCCCATTGAATCATAAATAATCCGTGCGAATGACTCAACTCAATTTTTGGACTAAACTCGAGACACGAATTTAGTGCAAGATAACTCAATTCGACTCAGTCAACAATGACTTTGAATTTGAAATCTGAATCAACGATTCAATACCTTTTTTTTCTCACTCGAATGCAAGTAGATTAAGTTCTTGCATTGAGCAGTTTAATGACGTATTTCGATTATTTGATTATTATTCCATTATATAATCATTATTCCATTATAGACCTATTATTCCATTATGATTATAGCATATTCATCAAAATAAAGATTGCTTTTTGAATACATTTAAGGCCCTGTAACCATGGCAACTGTATAGAGTTGATTACATTTGCGTGAAGAAAACACACTATGCTATTTGTCAATCTTAGATATTCTGTAAGCAATGCAGTGGCGTAGCTACCGTGGGGGGGGGGGGGGGAACAAGGCCCTCCTGACAGTAGGTTTTTGTGCCCCCGCCCCTTTGTGCCCCCGCCCCACTCTCCGGATGTAGTGCATGTAATGTGCGGTATGACCATTAAAAAGGACCATTTTTCGCCCGGATTTTGGAGAAGACATGCCCTTACCTGTCTCTTTTAATCATTTCATATATCCCAAACATTGGTGCTCCCAACAGAATTACTAAGCAGCAGGTGTCCGTCCGCACATAGGACAGGGTTGTTGTTCGTCGCCTAGGGTTTGTTATTCCAAATTGAGGGAAAATGTAGCTTTCCAAACCCTAACCCGAATTTACCATTGGTCAATATGAAAGTGATCTTGTTGTGAGACACATGGCTGATTCTATTGAGAGATAGTGATCAATATAATCTATTACATTCGGCCGAGTGCACCAATGACGGGTAACTTAATAGGGAGGTAAGCTACCTCCCTAGTAGTTATGCTGAACTGTAGCATAACTTACTAACGATGTAATTCTTAGAGCATAACTGGCGAATAACACCAGAATAGCAACTAGCGAGGTAAATATCCACATTAATCAGCATCGTCCCCTTACAAAATGAATTGGCGCATATGCCAAGTGTTAACCTATAGTTTAATGTAAAATTCTGACGTGAGTAGTCCTCCGTAATATTAAAAGCGTGTCGTCACTCGCTAGGTCATAGGTGAGTATAAATCAAGAATCACGGCGAGTCGGCCGCGATCCAGAAAAATGATGCCATTTTATGGCCAAAAATTTCGAAGTTTGTTCACCGCTTTTTCAAAAATAAGGACTATCATGACATTACAAACATATTTTGGGCGAGGGGCACATACAGACATTGCACCAAAAAGCACAATTTTAATGACAAACACAAGCCTCCGATGGAAACAAGTATTTCAATGGTATATACCATATAACACATCTCTAACGTTAAATACCTCCGTGGCTTGGATACCTAGTCCTTAGAATTGTAATCACAGAACCCGGTTCGATTCCCAAACGTCGCGATAAGCTTCTTTTTTTTCTTTTTTTCTTTTACCCTTCCACTCACATCAATGTTGAAACTTTGGCTTTATCAGTTTTTAATTAATAAAAACAATAGTAAGTTTATTTATTCAGTCATTTATTTATTTAGTCATTTATTTATTTATAGTGAGTCATTTATTGATGTATTTAATTTATCTTATCATTTATTTAGTGATTTATTCACCTATTCAACCATTCTACTAGTATACTCTATGCTTTGGTTTTCACAATAACAATTATATCAAGCCACGTATTCAGAACTTTTAGGAGTGAGTCCTACATTAAATAGCCAGAGTATTAGGGTTATGCAATGGCCAGATATTTCACATTTAGGAATGTTCGTACACTTTTATTTAATTGAATAGAAGAGACTGTTATGTCTTCTTTTCAATAGTGCAGCACCTGTATATTTTATTAAATCCTAAATATTCATAGGCTGGCCTTGATTTTAGAATAGAGCCAACGAGACTAGAAAGCGTGCAAAAGATTTCACCGAATATGAAAAAAACTTACTCGTAGAACTTGTTAAAGGAGGTGTCCCGCAAGCATAAAAGTGTGCATTATATGTTAGAAATATAACTATCGAGCCCAACTTTTGTAATGATATAGAAGAAAACACCACACTTATGACAAAAACAAATAAAAACCGCAATCTCTCAACATGCCCTTTTTAAAATTCGCGGCGATCAAAAGTCCCAGTGTCGATGATGTCATAGTTGTACAATACACATGCGCAAATTTGAGCACCGATACCCATGACGTCATCGACACCGGGACTTTCAATCGCCGCGAATTTTAAAAAGTGCATGTTGAGTGATGGCAGTTTTTATTCATTTTTGTGACTAGTACGGTGTTTTGTTCTATATAATTACGTAACTTCGGCTCGATAATTATGTTTCTAACAAATAATGCTCAATGTTGTGCTTGCAGGACCATTCCTTTAAAGTTCATGGAAGTGGAGTTGTTGAGAGTAAAAAGAAAGACACCAAGACAAGCTCTAAAAAGAAGAAGGCGTGGGATCAGATTGAGATAGACTTCAACGCCGACCACAAAGTTCATAAAAGAGACCAGAAACAGTTGCAGATGTTATGGAAAGATCTCAAAGCAAGTGCTAAGAAGGATGTGGCCCGAGTTTCCAAGGAGAGGAACAAGACTGGCGGTGGAAAGCCACCAGAAATTGTTTATGGTATTACCGAAGCAATTGTTGGAATAATCCCGGAGCAGTTTGAAGCGATACAGGCTCCTGATGATGATGAAGGTAATACTTTTTAATTGTAGACATTTTAACACTTTCCACGCGGCAGTCGTCTGCAGACGACAGTTCCAAAATTTTACAAAATGTTTCACAAATGTTAATATTATTTAGTTTCATAACCATATTTGGAATTGCCATGAGAAATGCATTACAATATGTACAAACATACCTAGTATTGGTTCAGTAATTATTGAAATATAGTAGTTTGAAGCGATACAGGCTCCTGATGATGATGAACGTAATCAGGTAATGCTTTTTAATTGTAAACATTTTGACACTTTCCACGCGGCAGTCGTCTGCAGACGATAGTTCCAAAATTTTACAAAATGTTTCACAAATGTTAATATTATTGAGTTTCATAACCATATTTGGAATTGCCATGAGAAATGCATTACAATATGTACAAACATGCCTAGTATTGGTTCAGTAATTATTGAAATATACTTTGAAAGTTGGTAAAGGTTTTTTGAAAAATGTGGTTCGTATAGGATGGTAAAACTAATAGCCGCGTGGTATTGTCTCTTTTATTTTTACTTTTCAAAGGTCAGATTAAATTATTGTAAACGCTTGATTGCTTGATTGCTTGATTGCTTGATTTCTTGATTTCTTGATTGCTTGATTGCATGATTGCATGATTGCATGATTGCATGATTGCATGATTGCATGATTGCGTGATTGCATGATTGCATGATTGATTGATTGATTGATTGATTGATTGATTGATTGATTGATTGATTGATTGATTGATTTATTTATTTATTTATTGATTGATTGATTGATTGATTGATTGATTGATTGATTGATTGATTGATCGATTGATTGATTGATTTATTGATTGATTGATTGATTGATTGATTGATTGATTGATTGATTGATTGATTGATTGATTGATTGATTGATTGATTGATTGATTGATTGATCAATCGAGCAATCAATAAACCAATGAATCATTCCTTTCATTCACTCGCCTATTCATTCATTCATCTTTTTTGTGTGTGTGTGTGTTTGTTGGGGTGGGGTATGTTTGACTGTATAGGGGTGTTGGTTGGGGTGTTTGTTGGTTGTTTGTTTGTTTGTTTGACTTATTGTTTGTTTGGTGGGGTATGTGTGTTAGTTTTGTTTGTTGGGGTGTTAGTTTGTTTATTTTGTCGCTTTTAGCATTGATCTTTTCTCTTTATATATTTAATGTAACACACTTATAAAACACGGATAGATACTTAAATCTTGTTTTTTTAACATCTTAGTTGATACCAAAAGTACCGTATTATACCGCCCGGCTTCTTACACTAATGTGAACATTCGGTGCGGGATCATACTGACATGCCTTATTTAATATCACTATTCATCATTGCTCATTAACGTACAGTTCACAAAGAGATAATCTTTAAATGAACTAAACAAAAATGGTGATACATTCTAAAAAAAGTTTACCCAACGTTGGTTAAGGAGGGCACATAAGCAGTTGGGCACAAAAATATTGGATCCAAAGTATCCAATATTGTGTAAAAATTACCCAATATTGGGCATCATTTTTACCCAACTGCTTATGTGCCCTCCTTAACCAACGTTGGGTAAAGTATGTTTAGAGTGTACGTATTTTGTTGCAAATTAAATGTATTTAAAGGATGTCAGAGCACGATTAGCATTCTATTTGATTCAATTAATTAATACATTGTTATGTATACCGCATTGTATTATGTTATGAATATGTTTCACGAACATACTCGCCAGGATTCTGTGCAGTTTCAAATAACAGTATATTAGCAACACTTGGCATTGCTATTCTTCCTATTATAATGGTCGAGAGGATTATTTGATATTAATGTGGTTTTTTAAATTTCAAGCACATTGTTTTAGAGTTTTAGACTCTCTTTATCTCTACACGTTACTTGGTGTGCATGTTTACATGACGCCCTGATAAAGTAAATTGTACCAAACATGAAAAGGTTAAGAAAGCTTTGTCGTGTCAATTATTGTAAACACACACTATACTAATACGGTATACCCCTAAATGTAGAACATTAGTTTAATACTAGACATGACAATGAATTAAACTTTGCTGTAAGTAATGTTGTTTTCCAATATAAACATTACATTTAACATAGTTAAATACAGTAGCTTAATAATTGTCATTTTTGGTATTAAAAAGAAACCTCAGGTTTGATCTTTGGTCGGGAATACCGTGTCTTGTATACACGTATCCTTGGTCCAAGTTAAAATTGTGGTGGCAATTATGATTATAGTGTATGATGTACATGGCAATGTTGCTTATATCAAACTAATCAGCCTTTTCTGTATATTTATCATAGGCATGGAATCTTTCAACGTCGCTAGCTGCAGTAATGCCAAGGATGAACCTCCAGATGACCAACATGAGGACGAAAACCAATCTGATTATTCGGCATCGGAGGAAGCTACTGCAATGTCCAACTCGGGTCTGAAAGGAGTCGATATGAGGGCAGCCGAATTTCACGCGAAACGTCTGAAGTATCTGAGAGAAGAACACGCATTTAAAATCCAATTATATCAGATAGATTTAGAAATAAAGCAAGAAATTCAAGCGATAAGGATGGAGATATTAAGAAAGATCAGGGATGCAGTTGTGCAGGAAAACCCACTTGACTTAAGTGGAATATTATCTTAATTAAAAGCATTATGAGATTTATTTTTATCATTTTATATACATTTATATCATTTATAGTTTAATTTAAAAGATCAGTTATTTACCTTTTATTGAAAATGTTGTTCAACGATGGCTCTTCTCACAATATTGCCAGCACGGTGATCTGGAGCATGCACGATTGGCTGGTTAGGTTGTGGTGGTGATGCCTGGAAATCACGGTCTCCACGCCTTCTGGCAATGTTGTGAAGAATAGCTGCAGCTACAATGGTTGTTGCAGAACGAGCAGGTGAATATCGAACCCTACTGTCAATTGATAGGAGTCTCCACCTTGACTTCAAGACACCGTTGAGTCGTTCAACCACGTTTCTGGTACTTCGATGCGCTATGTTATATGCACGTTCAGATATGTTAGCAGGATGAAGCATCGGTGTCATCAGATATGGCAAGCAAGCGTATCCATTATCACCCAAAAGCAATGCATTAGGGTAATGGCCATTCAGAGAGAGAAGGTCAAAACATTTCGCAAGGTAAAACAAATTCGCACAGTCACAAAATGTACCAGTCCAAAAAGCACCACAGTCAACAAATAATGGCCAATCCTCAGTGTTTTAATCAGTTTTTACAAAAACAAATGTCTTTTATTTAAAAAAAAAGCCCAAATGGCCGTAAGCCCTATATTCGAAGAGTGGGGCGGGGGCACAAAGGGGCGGGGCTACAAAAAATTATGTCGGGTGGGGGGGGGGGGGGGGTCAACTGCCCCCCCCCCCCCTGCCCTCCCCCCTGAGCTACGCCACTGACCCATTTGTTAAAGCAAAATGTTTTAAACGAATGGTTATTTTTTGTAATTGAATTTACCATCAACAATTGTCAAAGGGAAATGTTGGTCAAAATGTTAGCCAAAATCGGTGCGATAGTGTTTGAATGGGCAAAAGGAGTTGATCTAAAGTTAGACTAAAAATATTCACCAAATTGCATGAATGGAGTTTCAAAAATATCAAATATTTCAGCTTATGTGGGGGTCACATTCCACCTCAAATATACACTGTGTGTGCATGCAAGCGGAAACTGTGCTTCCGTATATCAGCGAATCATCCTCTCCAATGTTCACAAAAAAATTACGCTACTGCTAGAATCCGTTGACTTGTGGTATAACACGTTGTGCCCCAACTTAATCTTGGGTCCGGTCAGGTATAACATTTAGCGTAAATTACCCGCCAGTTACTAGCCTAGTAGCTTACCCCGCATTGGCGCTCTCAAAATTTTGGGTTATGCCTCAGCTACTAGCGAGGTAGCGCTATTCTTCAGCTACCCGTCATTTGTGCACTCGGCCGTATTTAGTAGGGACGCCTCTTAGCCGAATAACCGTTAAAATGTCAAATATTACCGAAACGAACTCGCAATTTTGAACCGCGCACTTTCGGTACTAAAACCGAGTTAAACTCCCGCGGAATCTGAACTATCATTTTCAAGAGTGATCTTGAGGTCAATTGTAAGCCTTTTTTAGAGATTAAGGTCTTGAAATATTCCTAATAATAGGATCTGTCTTGCTAACTTATTAAAACCAGTCTCTGCCATTTGTAAGCAGAGTATTTCACATGGGAAGTTTGCAATTTCGTCGATATCGAAAGTGAAATGTTGCAAAAGTAGTGTTACTTGATCTGACAAACAGCTGTCGTAAACAGCGAAATTACGAAATTGTCACATAGGCCTGTTCAGATAAAAGAGGGTTTTAGTCATTTTTATTTCCTAAATCGATTTTACGACGTGACCATTTCGGTAGATAAAAAGACATTATAAGAGAGAGTAAAAGTTGGAACCATTGTCATTTTGTCCATTGTCCATTCATATGCGATCGCAATATATTGTGTTAATTGGATAGAATTTCATAATTGTTATGTAAAAAACACATTACAATTATGTTCAGTTATAAAAACATAAAAATAATTCACTTAGTTATTATGTAAAATTTTACTAATTATTTATGTAAAATCAAAATTTTATTAGGAAACTGTGTAAACAAACACAACTATTGTGGACAATTTAACATATTTCTGATGGAAAAGTACATCGAAAACTTTGAATGTAAGTAAATCACTGCACTGATAAACTTATAGTTGTTATTGATGCGTATATTTCAATTGTTGATGAAAAATGAGCGCATATTTAAAACATTGTTTTAATCAAGTTTTGCTGGGTTTTTTTTAGTAAAAACAACAATAATGGCAATTTTTAATATCCATCTTGAATTCTGAAGTAAATTAATTAAAATTTAAAAAAATCAACATGGCATTGTGCCCCTTTAATGGCAGTATACAGAAAAGTATTTGTTTTTCATTCACACACATAAAATACATATAATAATTAAATTATGATACCTTTTCACCCTAAAGTTAATGTAAGAAAAACCAACAAATACGTTTTGTAAAAAAGCTTTCAGCAACCACCGTATTTTAAGGCATTGTTTAACTTGATGGAATTGTTTCCCCAGTGGAATTGAAAATATCCATTAGTGTAGATAATTTGCCTTGATTTAAACAAACTGCAACAAAATGTGGGTACCATTTTCAACGTGATGAAATGAAAGGCATTGCACAATAGCACATCGTCTAAAAGCGCTTCTGTTGATCCCCGATGGCGATGACGCTGTGTTTAATGTGTTTATTCAAAATGGTTCCATTTAAGGTCAAAACCACTGGGAGCAACTTGCTAAAAGTTGGAACGGATCTCAACGAAGTCGCTTGACCTTTTTCAAGTGACTTATCATAATCCTCCTCAACACCACCACCACCACCATCATCATTATCATCATCATCATCAAACCGCCAATGTATGTCAAGACAAACCCCTCTTCTACGGATTTCGGAACTCTGTTGTAGAGACCGTCATTTTTCTTTCAAAACAAATTGGTACAATTTTGTTTCTTTCAATACAAATTATGACAGTTGTGGTGTGCATTTTCAAAAATAAAAAACGTTCATCATTTTACAATATTGTTCAAGAAATGTCAGAATTTTCCAAAATGTTCAAAACAATTTCAAACACATTGTAAAAATTGGAGGAAAAAATATAGGTCGGTCGGACCTGCAGGGTTTTCTTTCCTTTGCCTCCTCTCCCTAATTAATGTTGCCACCCTCACCAGAAAAGTTGGCTACATGCCTGTCTGAAATTCATTAGTGAGCTATAAAACACAATTTATCTATATATTAAAAGCTTAAATCTAGTACTATGGATCTCTTCAATCATTCCACATACATGTTTATATTGGTTTCCATTAACGTCGAAATATCGTCATATTTTATGAATAACACGCCCTCAACCGACATGACCGAGAAGGCTTGAGTACATACAGACGTATAGCGGTGGCGCTCATTGAATTAGATAACACAAGACTGATGAATGAATTAAATGTTACTTTAAAGCATTCAGACGTTCGTTTTAAGTCATTTTAAGAGATGTGAGATTGTCTTATGCACATGCTGTAGAAACTGTAGACACTTTTTTTTAAGATCATACCTTCGGCTCATAAAAAGTTGGTTTGATTAAAAACAAAATATGATTAGTGATTCTATTTTCGAGAAATCAACGATTATTGCAATTTTTCCCTATAGACCTCTGTATAAAGTCGCATCTTCGACATTCTCCTGTCGATTAATGGAAAGTCCTGTGACCTTGTCCGTTCTAAGCCATGTGGCAATGACACTAAACAATGTTCCAAACGATGTCAAGTTTAACAGGCAAATATACCGAAATAGAATTAATATGAGGTCCCGATTTTTCGCAACTAAATAGGCCCCAAAACATGATAACCTTTTTGGGGTCTGTCATGCCAACATTGTGGTGACCCAACTTATGAAGAAACCGTGTTAAATGGTTGTGTAATTCAAGTTCTGATTGCTGATTTTTCCTGCTCATGTTTTATAGTGTACTTTTTATTGTACAGCGCTTAGAAACTGTGCCTAATTATAATTTTCAGTTGAAGAAGTCTTAATATATAGTTAGTACCGGGCTGTGATAACTGTTAATACTAAGATGTTTTTATAATTATCATTCAGATGTATTAACAGTTAAAACGCCATACTTAAAACGGTGAATCTTTTCATTGTAGACGAATATTATCCGGATATTTGTAGACCAAATATTGTCCAGTGATTTCTTTTTGGACAATATCGCGTCCATAATGAAAATAACTCTTGTTTTTAGAATGTTCAGTCGAAGAAGTCTTAATAGGTACTACTGGGCTGTGATGACTGTTATCGTTTGTAATGTACTTTTGTACTGCAAATATAAAAATCTAAAGACAGGATTGTAATGCATTTAACATGTTTAAAGAAATTTTTTCAACGTACTTACAACATCACAGTTGTTTCAAAAAATGTGTACGTCCGAAATGTACAAAATAGCATGTATTTTACGTAATCATGAGCATTAAATACCGTGTTTAGTTACTTTATCCGATGATGATAAGACATGATTAACTACACTTGAAGATGCTGGGGTGACAAATGTATATTGTGAATTTCTGTGATCGTCCATGTGTATAAGTCTATGGGATTGTACTCGATATGTTTGTGTCAATATCTTTTTAAAAGGTTTTCAACTTGGGTTGAAGTACAACAACAACAATTATACTCAAGCTTCCGTATCCAGTAGTTATAGAAACAGATACACGACTTCTACAACCTTTCCTCAACTATAAAGAAAACCGTTATTTAAATCGAAAAACGAACAATCGGTTATCGCTATTGAGAACTATAACAAAACGGATCTTCATTATTGCTGTATCGTCCAACCCTTCATGATATCGCGATTCTCGACGGAATGCATGTATGTTTCTGTATTATTATCATATAATTGTTGTCATTTTGAATTATAAGATATCTAAGTTGATTGAGAATAATTATTTCGCACTGTAATTTGTCTACGCAAATCAAATCAATTAATTGTAGGCCGATACAATCATTGATTATATTATTTGACGGTTTTATTTGGACGTACTTGATTAAATTAATTTTTCGAAATATAAGCAATTCACATTTGCAAAATCTTAATGATATTTGTTGTGTTTGTTTAGCTAAATTTATGAACGATAACGACATAATTTATATGTGTAATTCTTCTGAGTACTTTAAGGGTATTGTGAATGTCGTCGATACAATAATCTCTTTTGTTCTTCAGTGTAGCGATTTGTGTTAATTTGCAATTATTATATTTATATATTGGGCGTGGTTTTGGATGTCAATAGGCAATTTGATGTCTTTGTCTGATTTCAGCCGATAAGCACTATATATTATACGATAGTATATAAATTAGTTTGGGGCGGGTTTAATTGATTCGAATAATAATACCTTCTGTGCGTATGGTCATCGCGTTAAGATGGTTATACCATATGTCTTAGCTAGATTAATTAATCTAGCAGTTATTCATACATACTAGCTTCAACATCATTAATATTCTCCAATCACCTCCGGAACCTAAGTTTTACTTTCCGTATCGTGAGTCAGAAAGAACGGGCACATTTTTCACAAACGTGTCACAAAAGATGAAGGCATGCCTATTCCAAACCAATGGTATCGCTTTCAAGACCTACAATTTGGCTTTCATTCAAAAGAAGTATTTTAAAAATCTACCCTTTCGTTATCATGTTACACTAATTTGAGTTTTTGGGCCCAAAAATCTGAAGCCAATTCACGGAATGGTCCAATTATCAAGCGATTCCTAAAAGCATTCTAATGAGGTTTTTCTCCTGAATCAGCTGAATTGCCTCCTTTTACTTTTCCTTCTTGATTTTAGGCTTTTATTACTCATAATTACACAGATCTATTTATTTCCAGTCATTTTAAGATATTGTATCCAACATTCATGTGCCTTTTCATTTTTTTTCACTACTTTCATTGACATTACGTTCCATTTGCCTGTACAGTTTGAGCCCAAGTTTGACAGGTTGAACTGGTCATGAGGCTAGTATTTACGTGTGATCATGATTTGAATAGTGTGAACCCCCTGGACTAACAGTCTATACAACCCAAAAGTCAAACACTCAGCGATGTGCTTTGCCACATGTGTCGACCTTTAGCCCAATTTGGGCTAATTTTTAATTTAAAACTGCTCTATATCGTAACTTCTCTCGAAATTTGAACTTTTGATTTGACTAAATCTGTAATAACACTAGTTTTTTTAAGCAAATTGTAGTTTCGAACATTTAATTTCTTAACACAAGAAGTTAAAGAACTTTGAAAAGTCTCGTGTTGGGCTCTCAAGTTCCACCCAAGAATTACATCCATCCGTTGACCGCATGCTGGGGACCTTGAGTGTGGCAGCGGTGGAAGTTGTAGCAATTGCTGCAGGCGCTGCACTCTTGCCACATGACTATGCACTCGAGGTGACTTTCAGCCAGATTGGGCTAGTTTTAAAAACTAAAATCTGGTCTTCGAATAATATATATAATGTGCTTTTTTTTCTCGAAATGTGAACATTTTTTTTTTACAAAATAATGATATAGCACTAGTTTCCATAACAAATTGAAATTTAAAGTTGGAATTTCTTAACACAACAACATTTCAAAAGTAACATATAAGGCTTCTAGTTACATCCAGACTAAAGAGCCTTGAGCCATGCTTAGGACAGCGGTGGAAATGGTAGCATAGCAAGCACGCTGGCAAGACACAGCTGGTGTGAAATAAATCAGATAAATGGTGTAGGAGGGGATGATTTAATACCACGGATAAAGCATCAAAGCCGTGGTCAAAAAAAGTTGGAACGGAACCGTAATCATCAGCATCTCTGAATCAGGCAGCCAACAATACGATGGGTTATTGCCATTCCTTGGATTGGCTTTAAAATACCGGGTTCTACTAAAATTGTTGTAACTTTATGACGCAATGAAAGCCAAATATGTGTTCTTTGTAACACTATTTGGTTTTGAATATGCAGGCCTAATATTTCTGTAGCGCTTTCTCCAATAAAGTGCCCGTTCTTTCTGACTCACCCTGTATGTTATGAAATAAGACATATCGTTGTTTATGTTTGCATTACATGTATAAACATTGTGCTTTATGTCATTTATTACACCAAACGAAGGAGAGTGATGAATTTATTTTATAAATTGTGATGTAAACAATATTTTTGTCTTGATTAAACTTCAATAGCATTTGAAGTTGGCAGTGTGTAAATTTCAACATCCCCTGGTAAACTCTAAGCACACTCGTTCTGTGCTTAGATAGTACTTATATTGTGCTTTATATGTACGTACTTAGTACAAATAAAGCACATTACCTAGGTACTTAGATAGTGCTTTACTGGTTTTGATTGTATGCTTGAAATATTATGCTTGGTTGTTCTCCTTATCTCCTGCCATTACTCTAGTAATAGACACAATTTTAAAGCAAGAGTCCTGTAACATTACAAAGGAGGTGCAATTTGTGGTCATAGGTGCGGTTCTCGTATCATTTCTCTATACAAGCATGCTCGAATGTGACAGTCACTAAAATTAATTTGATATAGTAATTGACACTCTTTCAGAGCAATTTTGATATGTTAGTTAATTTAGTAATTGAAACCCTTTCAGAGCAATTTTTCGGTTTGCTCTGTTAGTATACATTACAAGGAGGTGCAGTTCGTGGTCATAGGTGACGTCAAAAAAAATCCATCTTATTTTACATCGTTTTAGCGATATTTACGGAAAATTAGTGATAATAGCGTTTTTAGCACAAACCATGCTTATATGCTAATTAGCGCTAGTTACACGATTTCCATATGGAAGCCGTCAAAAAAATGCGTCATATTATATATCGTTTTTAGCAATATTAACGTAATTGATGCACCAACCATGCTAATTAGCCCTTATAGCGCTAATCTTACTTCTTATCGTTTAGTAGATGTACATACTTCAATTTCATTGGTTAACACGTATGAAATCTGATCCATATCGTGTAAACTAGAAAGTCAAAACACACAATATATTCCATATCGTCGATTAACCGCGTCACCAGATGGCGCGGTATGATCGGGAAAGATATTACGTGTAAAGCGATTGATTTGCGTCTGTGCAGGTCTGTGGAAGAGTTGCTTAAAATACGACACGTATAATAAACAAATAAAATGGCGGATGATTTAAACGCAACCGAGTCGATTTCTGTTACATTCTGAGGCCGAAATAGACCGCAGAAAGGTCTACCACACGCCGAAAAATAAATGATCTGCATTTAACATAACCAGACATGTTTTTCGCGATGATTTTATGGAGATTGGTGACGGCTCAGAGCCTGATAAAGGGTTGAATTTTACGGAGGTAATGAAGGGAAGAGAATTCAGCGCCTTGCTCTAGTAGTATTGTTTGAAGTTTAGTTTTCGGCGAGTGTTTAAATACCATTTTTATTGGGGCCTTTGGACTAAACGATAAATTCGTTATCCCCTGCATGTTCACACAATACGGAAAATTCCTATGGTTTGTGCCATATCACATTCGGCCTGCGGCCTCATGTGATATTGATATGACCTGCCAAACCATAGGTATTTTTCCGCATTGTGTGAACATGCCGGGGATAACTAATAATATCGTTATTAGCTATATTAACGCAAATGATCACGGGTAATACAAATTAGCGCTAATTAGCACAAGCGCTAACTCCACACGCTAATATGCTAAAATGCCAAACCCATCAACACGTTAGGCCTGTTCATACGGCCACTAGACTCGAGAATTCTCGAGCTTTAAACAAATAAACTGCTAACCCAGAGTGCCTGTCCAGACGACAAACTTAGCCTCGAGTATAGCGATACCACTGCGGTTGCTTCGAGGTAAACTCAAGGTCGAATGCAAGAAATCCCTTTTTTTTTGGCTTCCAAAAAAGGACAAATAAAAAATGTACATTTATTTTGATTTTGATTTTTCATGCATTTTTAACTTCAATGAACATCTTGACATTTTAAAAATGGAATTACATGTTTTTACATGGCAGTAATAATGTAAATATGCTAAAAACACAGGATTGACTGCCCCACCCCGACTAACTTTATATCGTATATTTTTATTCTGGTGGTATATTATTTATTTAGACCATAATTTGTATTTACAAAATCACAAAAACAAAAGAATCTTCCCTTTCGGGGCTCTGTTTGCTTTCGTTTTGTCCAACATGAATTCATGTATCCGCAAACATGCAAATATTGTAAAAAAATATGAAAGACTTATGACTCTAAAATAACTCTGACTTAAATTTAAAATAGACTTCTGTGAATTCAATGGGCAGGATGGACTCAAACTCTGTGTGTAAGTTTCACCGTCAGGCTAAATTCCAAAAGTAACTAAAGGGTCATAGTAATATTTTATTTAGTGAACTAAAGATTGAGGCGTTTTTCCAATAATCACC
Organism: Ophiura sarsii; assembly: GCA_035610835.1. Lineage (NCBI taxonomy): Eukaryota > Metazoa > Echinodermata > Ophiuroidea > Amphilepidida > Ophiuridae > Ophiura > Ophiura sarsii. The sequence goes on along the minus strand of CM069450.1, from coordinate 68,236,622 downwards.
AAACCTCACCCTAACCGGGCCCCAGTTACTCTGACCATCATCCTTGATCATGCTATTTCTTTTAACCATGACTCATGCTCATTTCATAGATTTTCATTATGAAAAAACATTGAGAAAGAAGCTGTGCTGATTATTCTGAAAATATACTCACACAAAAAACAAAAAACAATCCTGTTCTACATGAATACTGCCCAATAATGTTTTGGGGGCTTGTCAATAGATTTTGTTTTCAAGATGAAAAAGAACAAAAAAAGCCAGACTGACCAAACCAACCAACTGTTGGGTATATATTTTTTTTCTCGGCGCCTAGTCTTCAGTTGACATTTTGTGATGGGAAGTGATGTAAAACATGGGGAAAATATTTGGCAATTGTGGAAAGACCTTAAACAAAATTCAGTTGAAAACTGAAACCAGATATTCATTTTAAAAGACCCGACGTGTGACAAAGTTGTTGAAAATCGTGATTTTACCAGGCCCGGCTTGGATACATCAAGTGACTATCTAAATTTTGTACATGCTACCGACCCGGTATTTTCCTACCTATATCATGGCTTGCTTTGCTTTCTTTACACGTGTCTAGGCTATCCAAATTGCAATACATTGTTATATACTCCTATTGTTTAATTCGGTCATATACCAAACACATCCCACAGTCCAACACCCTTCCATTTCTTAATCACGGCTCATAAAAACACCAGTCATATTATACGCCTTCCAGGTTACTGTTATTATTCATTTGGTCGACTTTTCCTTTTTAAAGGATTTTTTAATATAATATAATATACACGCGTACTCGGGTCAAGGTCATGCTTATTATTAACTGACTAACCTGACATACATGTATAGTAACTGACGCGTTGTAAATACTCGAGAATAGGGACCGGTGAATAGGGCATAATAGAACTGCATGGTAAGCTTAAGCTCCATTTATTTATGTTATTACTTACTATATGCATATAATTATTGACAACCGTTTCTGGTTAGACTAGCCATTAATGGACAAAGTGCTCAATACCGTAAACGGTAGAGCTTATACAAATTCAGAGGTATAGACCCCTGTATACCCGGCCGGTATAGACCTTCCGGAATATTATCGCTACTCTGAGTTTCATGGACAATCCCATACGGTCATTTTGTCCAATCATCAGGCGAAATGATGTCTCTCTGATCGCAGGCTTTTTACCCATTGAAAATGAGAATACACAATCAATGGTGTTAAAACTTGCGGTCAGAGCAACATTATATTCCAAAAGAGGTTAATACACATTAATATACATGCATATATAATTATATTCAGTTATTGTCAATTAAAATGATTGTGATCATAGTGAACCCAAAGACGGTAAGTGAAATAGTCACCTGGCGATGGCGACAATAAATGCACGAACTTACTTTTGGATTAGTACACATTAAAAGAACGTTTACGGCCCGGTTTACGGTCTGTGTGTGAAAGTGAAGGTGTACTGCTGTGTCGTTTTCTGAAGAAATGTGCGTTGTTATGGTTGGCCAAATCGGACAATCGGGCATGCATTTGCTAATCTGGACACGCATTGTTTAATCAGATCAGGCGGAATTGTTTTTTTGCCATTGCTTATTTTTTGAGAAATTAAAAATAATATATATTTTCCTGAGGTGGATACTTAATATTAGCAAGTCACAATCATACCCATATATGTACAGAGAAAATCTTATCTTTTTGGAAACTGATTTGACTAGTTAAATGTATTCTGCGAGAATATAAGACGAGTAAGAATGATTGGAACTCGGGACTGAGTAACCTATTGACGCTATTGATAATGACAACGTGGTACTTGTAGGAGACTTCAACTTCAGAGATATTGACTGGAAATCAAATGTCGCACATACCCAACTGTCGAGGAATTTTATGTTTTGCCTAGATGACAATATGCTTTTCCAACTGGTAAAGGAACCCACAAGAGGTGACAACGTCCTAGAACTAGCCTTAACTGGAAACACAGACATAATACACTCCGTCTCAGTCGGCGAAAAACTAGGAGCTAGTGATCACAAAAGTGTATTTGTATTTGTGGAACTGAGATTCCAGTCCCGCGCATAGCACTGACTGAACGCACAATCTATCTGTATTCCAAAGCTGACTACAAAGCCTTCAGCGTAGCAGTGAAGACCACAGATTGGAAACATGAGTTCATCGACAAAAAGCTTTGCGAAAAATGGGACATCTTCAAGAACAAATATAATGGCTGGATTGAGAAATTTGTTCCAACAAAAAAGGTCAAAGCCGGTCATCGCCATAAACCCCCATGGACGAACTTCAAATCCGTGAAACGTGCAAAAAGGACAAAAAGGAAACTAAAGGTCAAAGTAAGTAAGACAGGGCTAAATGTGCATCAAAACGTCTTCTCGGACGCCAAGTTGGAACTTGACCAGACTCTACACAATGCCAAAAAAGACTATGAGGCATCTCTAATCGAGAAAATAAAGTCGGAAGCAAAGAAATTTTACAATTACGCCCGTCACTTCTCCAGATCTTCAGCTACGGTGGAGGTACTCGAACACAATGGGGAAAAGGTCACTGAACTGAAAATAAGCAAAAGGCAGACATCCTGAACAAGTTCTTTGCCAGTGTACACAAAACAGAACCAGCTGATGAGCACATCAACGTACCTCTCACCCAGATCCTACAGTGAATGTCTCATGTTTCCATTTCAGTCTGGAAATGGAATTATTTGCCATTTTGTTTAAATGAATTAATAACTTCCAAGTGTAATACAGTAATGCCATGACTAATAGATGCAAATGTACCTTGAATCTATACGGTATATACTGCTATGACCATTACAATATGTAGCAGAGAGATGAAAGGCTGTCAAATGCAAGATGGAATGAGACGTGTGTGGCATGTTAAATAGGCTGTGTTGAATCCATACCCAATAAGAGAAACAGAAAGTTGTACACCTGTATTTATCACAAATTATATCTTACAGTTTTATTTCTTCAGCAGATATCACAAAGACTAATAATACAGTCATAATGATCATCAAAAAGTCAACCTGGTAATAAATGGGCTGATAGTTCTCATAATAGGCTACTAGTATAAAAATAACTCCTTCATAAAAAAGTAACTTGTCAGGTAATAAATGTGCTTATATAATTCTACAATTATTACTTCTATTTGAAAATACAAATATATATAGTTATTGAGAAATTTCCCCTCTTTAATTTTGAGATATTGCACGCTAAGAATAGTTGATTATTTACTTTCCCAGATGTAAGGTAAAGTACGATTTTCATTTTCACATTTTCCTTTTCAACACGGGGGAGGGTATGACGATAATGTGTGTGTGCCGTTTTGGTCCGTCGGTTTGGTAAATTCTCAACATAATGCTCAACAACTTTATAATTTTATATTTTCAAGTAAAAGTAATAATTTAAGAGTTATAAGCACATGCAATACCTTCTTGTTTTTTTGTTTGTTTTTATGACTGTATATAACACAATACACGGTTGTATTTTAGCTTGGACATTATTCTACGACTTATACATGTTATACTTCTTCATTTAGGGTTGGATTATTGTAGGTCGTATTAAGGGGGGAGTCAAATTCAACAAAATGGCTGTGATTATCCCGGGCGACTATACAGGGATCAAAATAACTGAATATGCATATCAAGTTTTAGTCTTGATTTTGAATTACGTAGATACCACCTTTGCCATGTGCCAACATATGCAATAACATGAGGGTACAGAATCAAATCAAAATTTGCTTTTAACAAACATTTGACACGAGCTTTATAATATCTACATATCGGCCCCTACTATTATCATGAGCAGCATAATTGCAAATGCCATTTCAACCGAGGCCAGCTTTCAGGAAATTTATGTTGTAACATTTATACGCCAAATGTGACAACAATTGTATTAAAGGGTTCAACAAAAGAAAGTATACCACTTTGTTTATGTCTTTTTTTAGTAACATTCAATTTGTTATCACCAAACAGGCTAGATAGGCATTTAGATGAATCTTTTAGGCATAATTTGATACCAAATTTGCCCCCTAACAACAAAGATAAACCATGATTAGCACCATTTAATGAAAAATATCCCATTTTCAAAAGTCGCATTTCCAATACACAGCACGAGAAGAAAAGACCAATTGGGGTCTCTCGGGGGGGTGTATTAGCCAGGATTGACGGGGTTATCGATCGCACAGTGCAAATTACGACATTGTGTGTGTTAACAATTGGTCCTTTTTTCTCGTGCTGTGTATTGGAAATGCGACTTTTGAAAATGGGATATGTTTCTTTAAATGGTGCTAATAATGGTTTATATTTGTTTTTTGGTGGGCAAATTTGGTATCAAAGTATGCCTAAAAGATTCATCTAAATGCCTATCTAGCCTGTTTGGTCAAAAATAAATTGAATATTACTCATAATGACATAAACAAAGTGGTATACTTTCTTTTGTTGAACCCTTTATGATTGAAAGCAGCGATGCATGTGTGGTTTGGTTAATTTGGAATCGACTCACGCATTGTCACTCTGCGTAAGTACATGGGTGATTTTCGAACCGGAGCTCAATTAGGAATGAAATCCTATGGACATTTCTTTTTTTATGAATGAGGTGTCAAAGTTTAAGAAAGGAATTTTTCAAGAAAGGGTACGTTTTAAATAATTGATGCGAACCATAGATATATAATAGAATAAAATGGAATAGCAAATATCCAGGAACCTTTTGTTTGTGTTACACACGAGACCAAAGAAATGGCATAAAGCATTGTAAATGTTAGAAATTTAAAAGGTAATTTGACATTACGGTGACGTGGAAAATATATTAATTATGGTCAAAAAGGCGAGAAGCAGTGCAGTCCCACAGTATTTGATATATCGTTACTCGCATCAAGGATTTTAACCCCAAACCTTGGAAAACCTAAGTGCATTCAGGTCCTCACTATTAAAACCAATGCATTGGCTGGAACGCTGCAAAAGGATGGCGCGTTTTGTAAGGATACTGGCACTGTTGACTGAAATGGATAGGTTGGGGTCGTGGCTTTTGAAACAGGTAGATTGTGACGCAACAGGTTCGGAGTGGTTTATAGTCAAACACGCGACCGAATCCTCCTACAAGGTCAGAGGCGGGTACAGGTAAACACATATTGTGAACAAATTGATGCAAAACATAGAGCCCAGCATCCTGCGCTATTCTTTTGAACGATTCGTTTGCGTTTCGGTTTGCTGTATTATCAATGAACAGCACGAAGGCTCCTGGTTTCAAGACTTCCATTATGTGAGGTAATACTGTCAAATGCGCTGATGGTGCCTGGCAAACGTTTGAGAAGGATTTCACAAAGGTCAGTAGATCAGCTGTTCTTAAGATGTGAAACAAATCTAGTGAAAATGGTGGCTCTTTGATCATGTCGAATTTGCGATATTGGACACCGATATATTGGAGTTTTGTTGGTGGTAGTTTTGTTCGGATATCATTCCAGGTGAACTGCCATTCCGGGAAGAAGTCCAGCACAGAACAGCTCAAGGCTTGGTCACAATTTATCTTATCTAGAAAGGCAATCACCCCTGCTATATCTGATCCAGGTCCTCCGCCGAGAGAACATACTTTGATCTCCCTAAGTCGTCTCCATGTCCATAATGGCGAATCGAAATACCGTCGATTCTCACACAATGCCTCGTACACAAGATGACTGTGTTTCACAAAGTACAGAAATACATAGGCACATCGGGCGGCAGGATCTCTCCAGTTGTTCCGTACAACAGTGCGCGACTTGTTCCGATAAACAAATGATATATCACGAAGTGCTGCAGAAACTCGATTCAAACTAACGTTGAGATCATGCGTGGGGTTGGGTATTTCACCAATCAATGCTGGCATGGATTCACCCATTGTATTGAAGAAATTTGGAAATGCTCCATCGGAACTCGCCATCGTCGCCCAGATAAAGCAATGGATTTGTAGTTATGTTCGACAGTCTATCTGTAATGATAATAGGTTTGAGGACAAAGGTTATAATCAAATGAATTAGCCTATGAAGGAAGTAATGATAATTGAATTACGTCATTGAACTTTGCATCTTAGGTGCACCCGGTTAAGAGGAATCTCCAAAGAGTGAGGACACGTGGTAATTGCTGCTGATCACGAGAAAACTTTCTTTCCTTTCAATTGTAGTTTGAAATAATTTGGTGGGGCGAGGGAAAATTTGAGGGGGTCAACAAAATTATCAATATTAACAATGTCGTGTCGCGTCGGCAAACAAATCAAGAGGGATCCCCATCTCTGCGGGTATGGGTGCCGGGGAGATGCGGCAGCCACCACCAACCCTGCCTGTCCACAGTGTGGGAAGAGTCTGAACTAACGCACACATGTGCAGGGATTCTCTATTGTTGATTTAGTCCATCTTCAAATGTAGGCCCCAAGGGTCTGAGTCCAAGTCCATCGGGCTGTGCGAGTCATGAATCCAATTCGAAGTCCAGGTAAAATACAGTGGCGTGCCCAAAGGGGCGGGGAGCGAGCAGGGGAGGCGGGTCCTCCACCATTTACTATCATTCGGGGGAATTGCACCGAGTCAGAGAAGTTTAAATATTTTACTTACATCCAGCTTCAAAACGACAATCGGAGGGAATCGAAACCAAATGAAGTATAAATAAATAGCAATTTTTTTCGCGCGCATAATTATGTGCAGGAATATCATGTGAAGCCTATTTCAAACAAAAGAATGACCGGTTGCATGTACAGGGTGTCCCAAAAGTCTATGCACGTTTTTGAAGAGTCATATCTCATAAAATATAAATCATATGGTATAAATTTAACCATATTTTGATAGACGAGACTTGGGAAATTCTTTTGATACCAAACACAACCCTATTGGTGAACCCACAACATTATAAAACTGGTTGAAAGTTTTTGGCCATGTGCCAGACCCACTCATACCAAGTACCACACATTGTTGTTAAAATCAGGTGCGCATAAATTAACAGTATGAAAGCAACGTTGCGCATTAGTCACAGTTCACTGCTTACCTTGCAACATTAATGTTATTACCAAACTCGGTCACTCATAACATTAATAGGCGTAGTAGACAACATTGCACAGCAAAAGTCTTCGTTCAAGATGGTTAACAGCATAGATAAGCGAATACAAATTGTATGGTTCTACGCTGAAACAAATTCAGTTCAACTTACTCAACAAAAGTTCAGAAAACTTTTCAAAGTGAAACGCGCACCATGAAGAATATCCATTCGGAAGTTGGTGGATGCATTTTTGAACACAGGAACTGTGCATGATTTGTATCGATGTGGTAGAAAGACAGGTAGATCAACAAGTCACATTGATGTCATAAGACATGCAGTAGCCAAAAGTCCAAAGAGATCTATTCGCCGACTTTACGCAGAAAACCAGATTAAAAGATCAACTGTTCACAGAATTTTTCGTAAGGACTTGAAGAAGTTTCCATACAAGATTCAGATCAAACAAAACATTAAAACAGCGGACAGATATAGTTTGTTATTATGATGGGATCACTGTAATATAAAATTATAAATATTACAATTGACGGATCACTTTCCGTGTAACCAACTCTACCCGTCTTTTTGTTAATCTCAATAGGTATAGATTTATGAACTTTATAAGTATGAAATTACATTTTTAAAGTAATACATATTTTACTTCTACGGTGGCATTACAAACAGATGTTACTCCAATGTTTGGTGTCAAAATTATTTCCCACATCTCTTCTTTCTAAATATGTATTCATATTTTCAATACGACTTATATTTTGTGAATTACAAAGCTTCAAAGTCGTGCATAGACTTTTGGGACACCCTGTAAATAGCACAAATTTAAAAGCAAGTTTTCAGAAATCACCACTTGGCTTAACATGTAGAGAACACTATACAAATATTTCATAATCATACTGCCGAATTGGTGTACAATTTAAAGCCACTTGGTGTGGAATCATTTCGTGGGCTTAAAAAGTTCGCGAATTATATAATTTGATAAGTAGGCTATGACAGTAGCGTATCTGGTTTGTGGTCGGGGGGGGGGGGACAATGATATTTTCCCCGGTGATCACCAGTTAGACCCTATTACACCAATTTTTAATTATTAAGGTACAGTTTTCTTTTAAACAGGCTTTTATATAGATATAATGATATTCCTGGACAAATGCGCGATGGAAATTAAGTAAACCCCTTAGATTCTTTAAATAGGCGCAACTTACCCGGTCCTATAATTACCTTGATGAAAATCACTGAAGTTTTTACGTAATGCACGCTTAGACAAAAAGTGTTTGGATGGTTAAATCTCTTAGGTATCTTTTCGATTTTCACTTCTTTCCACTTACTTATCAACTATCTACACTATTGTTTTCCTTCCCCTCTTTCCTTTCTACCCTTTGTTTTTCTCTTTCCTTTTCCTTTTTCTTCCCTTTTTATCTTCCCTTTCTCCCTTTCTTTTCCTTTCCTTTCCCTTCCCTTCGATTTTTTTAGCCCAGTAGTGTGAGCTGGCCTTCCCGGTCAAAGCCGTCAGGGGGGGGGGGGGCTGACCCCCCCCCCCCCCTCCCCCCGGAGATACGCTACTGAGCTATGAAGGATGATTTATGAACTACGCATGAGCTACTCAGTACACTCTCAATCATACCCTCACTGTCCAATCTCCAGTGGGCTCAATAATGACTAAAATTGAATAATAGTGTCTATCAATACAACAAGCATATGCGGAATTCTGAACGTGGTCTAAAATAGCGCAGACAATAGAGAATAATAATGGACTTAATACTGCAATCTGCAATATGTAATAAGTCATTGCTATAATATAATGAAGTCCTTCCATGCCTACAACCTAAGTAGGCTAATGCAATATGTACGATTTAAATTAAAACAATTAAGTTATGAACATATTCTTACCGAACGATGTTGTATACACGAAAGTTATATAGCCTCAATAGTGTGTATTCATTCCTGTTGATAATAGCAATGTGGACAGTCTATGAACAAACTTAACAACTAATGTATCACGCAATATCCGATGATCTAGGCAGGAAACGCACAAGATCATAGGTCATGAATTATAATGATAATCATGATAATAGTTAGCAGGTCAATATCGATAAGTCAAAGCAAAATTATAGCGTTATGTTTGCTATACAGTCATCACAATAAGTAACTGACCAGGTAATAAATGTGCTGATAACTCTAAAAGTTTAACTCCTACATAAACATATTAAATTATAAACATGTTGCGAAATTTCTCTTACACGCTAAGAATGGCTGATTATTAAGGAAGTTACGGAAATCCTAAATGCACTGTCAACTCTGATTTTCAGTTTCACATTTTCATTTTCAACACGGGGACTCAGACCGGCAAATTATTGATTACTGGTAGTGGTAGTGCCAATTCACCCGTCGATGGCCTGGTTGTTGGATAGTCGGCCGGTGGCATTGTTACGGTTAATCAATACGGCACACACGCTTTACCCGTCGTACTCTCACCGTGTTGAAAAGAAAATGTTAAAATGAAAATCAGACTTGCCCTAACGTTTGGGATCGTAACTTCCTCATTAATCAACCATTCTTAGCGTGTAATATCTCAAGTTCAAGAAGAGAAATTTCTCAACAACTTTATAATTAAATATGTTTATGTAGGAGTTATACTGTTAGAGTTATCAGCATGTTTATTACCTGGTCAGTTACTTATTGTGATGACTGTAGATCATCGTGTGATAAAACGGCGGGGGGACAGGGGGCGTATTTGATTTGTGCGGTGCCCCCCCCCCCCCCCCCCCACACACACACCCCCACACACTTGTGTCGACTTTCAACAATTTAATGTGATGAAATATAAGTTAATTAGGTCTGAAATGGCTTAGAAACGTGCTCCGAGAGCATAGGTTTACTCAGTACCCAAACATCATAGGGGGGGGGGGGGCATCTTTGACACGTTAGATATTCGATAAATTGCACTAAAAGTAAACAGCCAAACAATTTTGTAGTGAGCGCCATCTCTTGATATCAATGTATACGTTTGATCACGAGAGGTTCGCACTAGTTGTTGATATAATTATATTAATAGGCCCATCAGCAATTGTCGTGTGAAAATAAATTAGCTCAGTTGGTAGAGCAGTGGACTTTAGAACAAATATATACTATTTTTTTGTAATCCCTAAAGTCATTTTCTTGGTCTCTGTCTGTTTCTCCCCCTATTTCTTCTTATTTTTCTCTCTGTGTCCCCTGTTTCTGTTTTGTTTTGTTTTGTTTTGTTTTGTTATGTTTACGTTTTTGTTATTTTTCCTAGGTGGGGGTGCTTTGTTATTAGGCCTATTATTTTGTTGGTTTTTTTTATATCATGTGAACCTATCCGTATATTTGAATGCGTAGGACTAGAAATGGCTGTGCGCAGGTTAGCTCCGTTGGTAGGGCAGCGGACTTAAGAAACATACAATATACATATAATATATAGATACCGTTGAATCGTAATGCCATGCCGTTGGTCTATAGGGGAAACATCTCTTAAAACACCCACCTGAACGCAATTTCATGCGTTCATTATAGCAATAACAAAAATGTCTGAAAATAATCCTGAAACGTAATGGAAAATGTGAGTTAATGCGGTCGGAGAAGGCTTAGAAACGCCCTATTTAAAGAGAGCATCTCAAATTTGTCGGGGCCTGCGCTTAAGTCATGGTATATAAGGTGCTCCCCTCCCACGGTCTTCTAGACTGTTTTAAGAAAGTTAAATTATATATAATTTCATGAAGATAATATAAAATACCAATATTTTGAATTCGTGACATCGATCGATGTGTGCGACTGTGTAAAGCCAACGTATGTAATGCGCGAGTAAATCTGATATCTTAGAATAAAGGGGTGCAAAACTTCCCTTGTCTTCATTTACTCGTTAATAATTATGATGTTATTCATTACAAATATGAAGAGGGTACAGAAAACAGCAGAATGAGTTGATGAGTCTCCAAGCTTATCCATTGGTAACCACATAAATCCCAAATCATTAGTGCTATATAAACGCAATCAGGAAATCAGGTCTAAACTGCATGGGCAGATGGGGGAAAATGATTATTTTTTTCAATAAATAAAAACATGTTGCAGCTATCTACACTGCAAAAAGAAGCGTTTATATTTCTGATAACACTTAATAAACACTTCAACACGTTTAATTTTGTGTTTTACGTGTAAAGGTATAGGAGGCATTGCATACGATAAACGTTTGCATAAACACTACAACACGTTTATATCAGCAATAAGAAACATGTTGGGGTGTTAATAATTATACAACAAATACCTCTTTAAACTCTATAGAGGACAATTTATTTTTATTTATTTTGAGTCTGGAATTCCATGACTCCCTCTATAAAAAGTATATGGAATTCCAGATCAAACTTCAAAAAAGTATGTAATTCCAGATAAAACTTTTAAAAAAGTATGGAATTCCAGATCAAACTTCAAAAAAGTATGGAATTCCAGACCAAACTTCAAAAAATTATGGAATTGGTGGAGGAAAAGTCTGGAATTCCGATGTTCTCTGTAAGGGGCGGTCTATATTGTGAAAAAGTCTGGAATTCCAAGAACATGTGCCAAAAAGGTATGGACTACCATTGAACAATTGGTGGGGAAATACACTGGAATTCCGATGTCCTCTATTATTATCTGGAATAGCCGAATATTCTCCTCTAGTATTAGTGTGACTCCATTCCTAATACCCGTTTTTATAACTACAATTATCCTGTTAGAGGAAAATTGCAATTTGAAATTATGCATAATTATAACATAAGTTATGCAATAACTATATAAATCCCTATTGGCGAACCTGCCCCATCATCATAGGGCGTATGTGCCCCCATATAGCGCATTAAGTGCATTGACCTATACCACGGATGTCCAACATACATTGAAGGGTTGTTAACGCTTTCCACGCGGCTATTATTTTTACCATACACAAAACAGATTTTTCAGAAACCTTTCATAATTTTCAAAGTCTATCTCAAAGATTACTGACCAAACACTAGGCATGTTTGTACTTATTTCAATGCATTTCTCATAGTGAATCCAAATATGGTAATGAAATACAGTAATGTTGACATTTTTTAAACATTTTGTGAAATTTTGGAATGTCGTCTGCAGCTGCCTGCCGCGTGGAAAGTGTTAACTGCATCAAGTCCATAATTAAACTGCATCAAGTCCATAATTAATCCCATACCTACTTAATGATAATTTACATTAAAACCTTCTCTACGAAAATCTTTGGAACAAATCAATATGAAAAATGGAAGAAAATTCACTTTTGTGAGGCAAAACTTGTTTTTGGATAAGTTGACAAACATGTTACGGTGATCTGCCACGTTAATGTGGGAAGCTTGCAACATACTACTTTATCTATTGTGTATTATTTGCCAAATTCAACCAGTGGCCGCAAAGATGAGAATCACGTGGCGGGCGAACCTGCTCTTCCCTCTTCTCTGTACAATTTGTTCCTGATTTCCAAACCTCATTACTTGGTGCCTGTGTCCTGTGTTCATGGAGCATGATTGGAGGTGGTCTATTTGGAAGGTTTCACACTTGTGCTAAGTTTCATTTGGTTTTGTTTGCTTATTAACTCCGATCGGAACTTTGAAAGTCGTGGGTTATTTCCGGGGTTAACTGATTTACTTAATTTTTTTCTCTAAATTTTTTTAATTTTTTGACATAATTATTAGATTTCTTTCTTAATTTGACTGTTTGTTTACTTCATTTGTAACGCTTGAAAAACTTGGGATACGGCTAAATACTCCAATGATGTCATTATCAATACGGTAAATTTATCTTCAAGATACATAATTAATTCAACAGGAATTTTCACATGATTTTAACTGGATACGTTCTATGAAATTTGAATTTTAATACAGGAGTGTGCATATTTCAGCGGGTCTATTCTGGCTAACGTATATATGGGGCATCATAGTATTTCACATCGGTTTTAAAATTATATACAACTCATATTAACTGATGTTTGGAAACATTGTCAATAATAATGTCAAACTTGATGCCATCTTATTGACACTCTCCCCTCAAATATGTCTATTTTATGTGGTGACTAAGTTAAAAATAATGTACTCATTTCATTTTTAAATACAATTGTGTAAAATCGTCTTTATTTCAATTTCAGTAAAGTCAACATGATCGAGTAAACCTTTGGTTTGCTTAAAAGTACTGGATCTATAATAAAACATATCGACAATGGTTTTGTAAGTTGTCTTTCTGTTTCAGGAAATCTAGGTGATAACACTATAGCCTTTTATTACTTGTTCGCTTTTCTATAGGCACTATTAAACAACAGAACGATTTATATTCAATTCAAAGATGCTTTAACGAATATACATAATGGTTTATTTTAATGGCTTTAAATAATGTATCAGTTTACATGTGTCCCATGGGGAACAAAATTATTTTTGCGAATCCCAGTTTGGCCACGTTAGAACGAGAATTGGACTTTCAATTGAAAAAACCCTGCATTTGCGATTCTAATGATGAATATGGGATATGTCAATGTAATTGTTTAAAATGCACTAAATTATATGGTTTGCCATGGATAATATGGATAAAAATAAGCTTTCTGCTCATATTCAACTAACCATTTAGTATGTAAATTATTATTGATTAGGGTAAATTACACACTGAATGATGATTGTAACAAGAGAGTTCTCTGTACATGAAAAGTGGCCAAAGCTGAATTTGACATGCCTGAGGAGATTTGCCATAATTTGATAACGAAAGCTCCAAAATGGATAGAGAAAAATGCTTATGACACATGAAAGATTGCTGAACATGATTGTAATAGTACTTCACGACCAATTGTTTTATTTTCAAGACTACAAATAACATGTTTGCCATGGAACACTTTTTGACACGCCCTGTACGTACATGATATACCGTATATGATTTTGTGCATCGTTAAGAACATTCTAATATTAAAATGTATAATAATATAATTTGATTATGTAATACCGGGCGCTTAATTCGAAAGATATGAGCGAATGAATTATTTGGAGAAAAAAAGACAAACAAAAAAGAACACTGCATTTGGTCCTATCTCAAAAGTCCTATCTCCCGACGTCGATTTGGATTATTTTGTTTTATTTTTGTTGGACACGTTAGAAGATTAGATCAAATGTTAGCTATATTAAGTGGATGTTGATTTCGTTCTATCTGTTCATTATGTATGTCATTAGATGCATTAGATAAATTCTCCAGTTTGGGATTGTCTCATAGTAGGGCTTTTGCATCAGATAAATAGTAACACTACAGTTTCGCAGAGGTCTATAGTCAAATACAGCACTAAATCCATCTACAAGTGAAGACGCGGGTAGCGATAATCTCATATCGTGAACATAGTCATGCAAAACGTTAAGTCCAGCATTCTGCGCTATTCTCTTGAATGATGCGTTTGCGTCTCGATTGCATGAATTATCAATGAACAGCACAAAAGCTCCTGGTTTCAGGGCTTCCATGATATTAGGGAGCACTGTCGAGTACACCGATCGTACCGTGCTTATGGTTGAGAAAGACTTGACAAAGGTAACTAAATCAGCAGTTCTTATGATGTTTAAAACATCGTGTGAAAATGGAGCCTCTTTGGTCATGTCGAATTTGCGATATTGGACATCGGCGATATCTTGAAGTACTGATTGCGGCATCTGTTTCCGGATATCCAGCCAGGTGGACTCCCACTCGGGGTAGAAGTCCAGGACTGAGCAGCGCAAAGCCTTGCCATGCTGTAACTTCCCAAGAAAGGCGATCACTCCTGCTATATCTGATCCAGGTCCGCCGCCTATGGAGCACACGTTGATCACATCACTCTTTTTCGATGCCCAAAATATATCGAAATACAAGCGATTCTGAACCAATGCCTCATACACAAGATTACTGTGTTTCACAAAGTACAGAAACACATACGCGCAACGGTAAACTGGATCACCCCAGTTGCATCGCACCTCGTTGTTTCTCAACTTGGTTTGGTAAACGAATGAAATATCACGAAGCGCTTGACGGATTTGAGTCAAACTGATCATGAGATTATTGTTAGGGTTGGGTATTTGGCCAACCAATGCTGGAAGGGTATTCCCCATGATATTAAACAAACCCGGGATAACTTCATTGATACTCGCCATCGTGTCAATGTAGGTTTACGTTCGTAAATGTCAGCGACAAGGTTGGAGACCAGTAGTTCACCTTTACAAATGGTTTCCGGAGTATTATACCAGAGACGAGTGCAAGTAAAAGTCAATGGATTAGTTTGACGTCTAGAGTGTCAGGAGACCAGGACACGATGAGTAAAATGATGTCGCTAGTACTGTAGTAAGTCTTTGCCTGGAGTATCAGAGACCAGTTCACCTGTCACCCTGTCAATTAAACTTTCACAAACGAATACCTTTCACTACCCTAGTCTAGGTTAGAAGTGATTTCACCAATATTTAGAGTGTCGTCGGAATGTCGCAAGTATCGTCACTGCCAGTTGAGTAAAACAGTCTTGCCAGCAACCTGGAATTGATCATGGGATTAAATGGTGAATGAATGATTGTATGATGATATTTTATGTCGTATTTATAATGATACTAGCACTTGTAATTAATGCCATCTGTCCGCGGAATTAAATCACTCTCAAACAACTTTCGTCGCATTACGACTTTTTAACTAGAAATTCATCCGTCTACATGTTAACGTTTGTAATGTGACAATATTCGCCATTGTCTGGATATGTCACCTGTGACGTTACTTTTCACACGGAGTCCGCTGTATTGAAGTTGTGTATTAAGCTTAAAAGTTTATTCCGTTTAGATGGATAAAGCAGACATTGCAAGATATTCTTACCTAATGCTGTCCGGTTATATTTGCAGTGTACACTCACAAAATAGTGTTGTGTGCTGTACACGAACCCGTTGTATGTACCGGGAGTCTGTGTGATCTTTACACTGATATCGCGTTTAATATGTAATTGCAATAGACAGTGAAAAAGGGGGAACAATTAGATCACGCAATTTACGAAGGTGGGTTTTTACGGAACTATGATTTTCGTTTACTGTTCCCATTATTAGATCGTAATGATCATGGCCCTATAATTAGCATTCTATGTTATCATAACTTGATATGGGTGAGGTAAAGGTCAATCAATTTAATAGGACAATGGTTGTTGTTAAGAGGTATCTATGGCAAGATAACAGTCTGTAGCGAAGAGACGAAAATACTATGCACTTATCAAGTGCAACCCTGGCTCCGGAGACCCGGGATATACACATTGCCAATGTGACGACCCCGCGTACAGTCGTGTACAGTCCCCAAATACATATCGTGCTTATAAGGCTAGTTTACCTATACTGTGAACATGAAGGCCTACCCTCTGACAGGCAACTCATCCTTAGTCTAATTTCACTCCTCTTGAAAAACGCTTCTGACACACCTCTGGAAACGAGTGATATATATATATACATGTACATATTATGTTAAATCTAATCTCGTCCCGCGGAAACTATTATTGTCCTTATACACGCTTTCACTTACTTTCCTATAATATGAAAAACTGACTATAATTCTTTAAAAGTAGGACATGGCTCTATGGTCCCTGATTGAAATGTAAGTCGATGTTGTCTTTCTTCATGTCAAACAGACACGCTGTAAACAATAAAATCTTCAAACAAAGGATATAACAACTATTGACAAACCTGAGACCAGAAAATGGATCATCTGACCTTTTTGCCCAGATGCATTTTTTGTCATGTTATACTACTTCGAATATCGTAATACCTCAGTATGTTGTATCAAATGCAGATCCTACTTAAAGGTATATTATGTGATCTTTCCAGGAAACGCCCACAACATCGAAAAACAAATTGAAAGCAGATTTTCTTGCAGATTTACATTTCTGATCATAAATCGTACATACATTCCAAGTTACAGGGCGATACGATTCTTAATTACTTCAAAATCATGGTTTTAGAGTGAAAATAAACTGTCGGATTGTCGATTTTTGTCCGACAACTTATTTTACTCTAGTCTAAATTCACTCTAAAACCATGATTTTGAGGTAAATAGGAATCGTATCGCTCTGTAACTTGGAATGTATGTCCGATTTATGATCAGAAATGTAAATCTGCAAGAAAATCTACTTTCTAAAAGAAATCATGAATAGAGGGCGCTCTCTGGAAAATATCACATAATATGCCTTTAAGGCTAAAGACGAGACTGATAAGATGTTCACACTATCATTTCAAAGCAAAAATTAACAATTTCTCCAGTTACTTGGGTCAATGTATAACGTTAAGTAATGGTATAGTGGATGCATTGTTTTTAGGGTAAACACTGGTCGAAAATATGAAGAATTACTATTGTTAACCATTACTTACATTGTATGGGGGATTTTCCTGGACTGGAGTTCACTGAACTATGATCTGATACAATGCCTATTGCATCAAACTGTGTTGGCATTAGATATTTATCTAACGACATGTCGTAATTAGTCATACTATAAGTACACGGGAAATATAATATTATAAAATATAAGTTGTATTCTATATTGCTTAAAGGTATATCAACACCATTTAGCATTTTTGACAAGAGTTTTGCCAGATTCACCGTTATAAGCTATGTCTAAGTTGTATTATATTTATAATAATGTTATTCATTTTTTCATTATTATTGCAGTTGACGCGCACTGCTTTGAAATCCATAGGCAATGCATTGTTTCTGGGATAAATGGACAAAACGTCTATAATCATGATAATAATGGTGTCAAATATCAAAGAAAGGTAAATTCATGCTACATGTATAATTTAACAGCAAACATGTTATACGATATCATAGGTTGCGAAATAAGAGTTGTAGTCATTATTTTAGTCATCGTTCATAATGTTTGTTGTTGTCGTGCGCTTGCTTCTAATCGTAAAAAATAGTGGGAATGTATTTTATCTGGGGTAAACAGAATAAAATATGAAGACAAAACGTTATTAAATTGTGTCAAATATCAGAGAAGAAAATGAATATCAAAAAGAAATTATAATATTTGAGTATTTCGAGAAAAAAAGTTCATTAAACAAAGTAGAGTACTACACAGTGCTCTTTAAAGAGCGCGATCGTGAAATATAGGTCTACCATACTGACATACCGAAATCTTACTGAACTCAAATAAAAATTGAACTCAATATGTAAGAATTCTTTTTTGTTCACTGACACAAGAATTGCAACGTTGAATAATCAAATGTAAAAAATGATTGTTTTTGTCTACCAATTTCAGGTTCCATTGATATTCGCACACATAACAACATGGCGGAGAGGACAACAGAAACACGTTTTAAAATGCCAAAGGTACAACGTTGCATACTTTTCTTTCAATAGTATTCATGAAGCATGCAGTGTTCTGACGACTCGGATCAATAAATTGACTTGACTTGGACTCAATTCAAGATTTTGATGACTTGACTTGACTCGAGTCACCAGTGGCGGCACTACAGGGGGCAAAGGGGGGCATTTGTCCCCCAACAAATATTTGTTTGCCCCCCCCCCCCTAAACAAGGTTAAAACTAGAAAAATAGACAATTTTAGCAATTTTTTTCCGCGCTGTGCCCACATTTTCTTACGAAATTAGGTTAATTTAGACCAAATGTTGACAATTTTAGCATAAAACAGCTAAATTTTGTGCTCAAGCCCGCATTTTCATACCAAATTAGTTAGTATTAGAACAAATTTGACAATTTAAGCGTAAAATGAGCGCTACTTTTTTTTCATGCCCCCTAAAAAAATTCTTGCACAAATTTCTTTCACAGATTGAACTACACGTGCATTTAGATGGCGCAATGAGACCGGCATCTTTATTAGATATTGCAAGGTAATTTGACAATTTACATTATGATTCTAATTCAGTATGTGAACCGCCTATTAGTTGCCAAACTGTTTGTATTTCTTAATTGTTGAAAGAAGAACAAATTTCACTATTTTGGGAAATAAATCAAATAATGAAGCAATTGAAAGGACTTCTACCTATGGATTTGAATGGCAATTAGCCCAAGTAAATGCACATGATTCTACCAGCATGACCAGGAGCATATCAATAAGCATTTGTATGTAACTGTACGTGTATTTAGTGGCATTTAGAGTTCATGAAACAAGCTGTAAATGGTTTAAACTTATAGAAATGACATATTTAGGGGGATATTGGGAAAAGGTGTATTTTTAGTCCCGGATACTGGTCTAGTATACCAATATCGTTCTGTACTGAAACATAAAAGGTTCCAGTATCGATCGATACTGGTACGAATGCGATACTGGAACATCAAATTGTGTTCGAGTATCGATCGATACTGGAACGTGTTTAAGTTCCAGTATCGACACTGATTCACATGCTACCAGTAGCGAGTTGTCCGAGCTTGAAAGATAATGGTGCACAATTGTGTTCCAGTATCGCCCGATACTGGAAAACTGATTTATTTATTTTCAGTTTAGAATCTGGGACCTAAAGTACACTTTTCCTACTCATTCGCCGAGTGCACCAAACTGGCGTAACTTAATAGAGAGGTAGCTGACCTACCTCCCTAGTAGTTATGCCCTAACTGTAGCGTAACTTACTAACGATGTAAATATCCACATTAATCAGCATCGTCCCCTTCGAAATTTGAACTTTTGTTTTTACAAAAAATGATACAGCACTAGTTTCTATGACAAATTAAAGTTAAAAGTTGGAATTTCTTAACACAACAACATTTTTCAAAAGTAATATATAGGGCTTCTAGTTACACCCAGACTAAAGAGCCTTGAGCCACGCTGGCAAGACACAGTTGGTGTGAAATAAATAGTGTAGGAGGGGATGATTTATTACCCTGGATAAAGCATCAAAGCCGTGGTCAAGAAAGTTCAATAACATACAGGGAACGGAACCGTAATGACGATAACAATCCGTTCGTTGTCATTATGGATCAATGGTTAAAATGATAAAACTATCACAGATACACTCGTCGATCTCTGTGGCGTGCGTATGTTGCCTATATCACTGGCAATCGAGAAACACGGGTTCGATCCTCGTGTATTCCTTATTTTTCTTTGAATTTTTATTTTTCTAAACTTGATGGGGGATTATTGTAACATCATTTTTATGTTAATTGTTTATCCATTATAAAGGTCCACGCGTTTTTATATTATATTATATTTTTATATTTTATTTATTTTTCTATCATTTATCTCTTGATTGCTTTATTTAACTTCTAAGTAAGTATAATATTGCTTGATAAATAATTGATTTGATCCAAGTTATATGTTTTGATTAAAGTTACCTATTTCCTCGACATAACTGTGTCAGCGTACGCCTTGCAAACATTTTAGCATCGATAGTTGCGGCAGCATAACTTTATGCTCCAACTTACTCTTGGGTCCGGTCAGGTATAATATTTAGCGTAGTATTACTCGCAAGTTACTAGCCTAGTAGCTTACCCCGGTTTGGTGCTCTCAAATTGTTTGGTTACGCCTCAGTTACTAGCGAGGTAGCGTTATTCTTCAGCTACTCGCCATTTGGTGCACTCGGCCGTATGTGTACGTTTCGGCAAACGCTGTTGCCTTTCTCAACATGTGTTTGGTTGTGTGGAGCTATATACTGACACCGACCCTAGAACATTCTTCATCCCAGGTGCGATAGAAACACTGTTTATCCAGGCATGACAGGATACGTGATAATTGTATGTCAATGTGAATTCCAACAGGAACAGGTACATGTATAGAATAGAGATTGAGATATACCTTTGTGTGAACTGTGGCTTTTTATGGACTAATTTGTCTCATTAGGATTTTAATATGATCCTTTTAAACATTTTACATTTAATTACATACAAACTGCCGAACGCATAGGGCAAACTCATTATAGAATAGACTGTTTTGCATGTATCCACTCTTTTGCTTGGACAATTACTTGGGCATTAGAACAGCTTGTCAGAAATGTAGGTAGACACGATGAAGGCACAAAGCTCAGTTTTCTTTTTAAATGGAGCTTTAGCTATGTCCAAACATTTTGGAATATAACAATATGCCTAGTGGTGAGAGTTTGCAAGGGATTGTGACCCTCAGCGTGCAAATAGTTAAGCAATCATCGAAGCAAGCTGAAAGCTGAAAGCCAACGCTTACAACCAAACCTTTACATTCGCTTTTTCAATGTTTTGTTATTTGTTCGTACAGGAAACGGCAGCTCAATCTCTCCGTGAAGAATATAGATGATTTACGGAAGAAGGTCGTTGTAGATAAGATTGGAGATTGGGAGAAAATATTAGGATCCTTCTCGTTTTTTATGCCTATTGTTGCGTAAGATATGATCATTTTAGATTGTTTTCTCTGTTCAGTTCTCTTTTAACAATGCCATCCCCGTCAAAAAAGACACGTCAGCATATACATGCATATTATTAACACCTTTCACGCGGCTATTAGTTTTACCATTACAAAACAGATTTTTCAGAAACCTTTTCCAACTTTTAAAGTCTATCTCAAGGATTACTGAACCCAAACTAGGCATACCTGTTCTTATTGTAATGCATTTCTCACGGTGATTCCAAATATAACATTTTTAAAACATTTTGTGAGATTTTGGAACTGTCGTCTGCAGACGCCTGCCGTCTGGAAAGTGTTAAGGAAAAAGTAAATACAAACTATAATATAAACCAAAAACGACATTATCGTGGATTATCGAAATGAACTTTCATGTATGAGCGTACATGATAATCCACCATTTCTATGCTTTATCATATCTTTTAAAAGAGTTCTACATTTATCCGGTAAAACTACTTATAAGGGTATGTGTGAGACATGAGAACCCAACCCAATGATATTCATAAGATGTTTCACATTAATCACCTAGGCCTAGGGAGTTTTTGATGGTATAGGTGTTTTTTGTTTTATTGCAGAGGCGACAAGGACAGTCTAGAGAGGATTGCCTATGAATTATGCGAAGATAAAGCTAAAGAAGGTGTCGTTTATTTTGAAGCCCGATTTTCACCGCATTTCTTTGCGGATAAAGACGTGCCGCTAGTCTGGGGGCAACAGCCCGGCGAGATGGGTGCTCGTGAAGTGGTCGCAGCAGTGGCGGCTGGATTTCAACGGGGTTGTAATGAATTCGGTGTAAACGGAAGACTTATTCTTTGCACTATTCG
Organism: Ophiura sarsii; assembly: GCA_035610835.1. Lineage (NCBI taxonomy): Eukaryota > Metazoa > Echinodermata > Ophiuroidea > Amphilepidida > Ophiuridae > Ophiura > Ophiura sarsii. Next base: position 68,214,472 of record CM069450.1, on the reverse strand, counting down.
AGATAAACCAGGTAGGACCCAAGTCTCTGGCAGTTACTAGAACTGTTAATATGGAGTACTCCGACACAAAACATTAATCACACAGATATCAAAGCTGACTGGACTAATAATATACCTAACGGTATATTAATCTTTAAATGGCCTCTAGAGGGGGTATAGCTTATCAAAGAATTGTTCAGAGGACGGCGGCCAAGCGAAATCTATAGTGGCAAGACCCTTGGTATCGTAATAACACATCCGGCCACATTAGTCTGGATGAACGATATACAAAATGCCTCCTGCCGTGTTTCCTGAAAAAGCCGTATATCAAATGTCACATTTCAGAGGCGGAAAAGCATTTGTAAATAAATCAAAATTCCAATGTTTAACTGATCATGAACATTCGTCTCAGATAAAACAACGTAATTTGTGGACAAATAGTGACAAAAAAACCCAAATGCCGAATTTTCCGTCAAACTGTATGATGTAGAAGTGTTGCTAGGTTTGAAATACATACACAATAAAAGCAAATAATTTTAAGAACTTCTTGATTATGTTGGTATTTTGGTAAAATTAACCTGAACGTGCTGAATGGGTTCAGTAATGAACCCAGTGAGTGTTCTGTACTTATTTCGTACGATGCCATGTTAACCATGTTAACGGATATCACATCATTCTGTACATAATGTCACTCTCGTTCTTAATTTGAATTAACGTATAGCACCTACTCTTATACTTTTACAGAATGGTCGTTGGAGTGTGTTCGTATTGTACAGGAATTCAAGGATAGATTGGTTGTAGGAATAGATCTAGCTGCAAATGAGGCAGTAATCATGGATCCAAGACACATCGCAGCATATAGGGTAAATTATCACTTTCCACGCGGCAGTTGTCTGCTAACGACAGTTCCAAAATTTCAAGATTATTGAACTCCATCACCATGCTACCATGACAAATGCATTAAAATAAATACACACATGTCCAGTATTGGGTCAGTTACTCTTGAGATAGATTTTGATAGTTAGGAAAGGTTCCTGAAAATCTGTTTGTAATGGTAGAACTAATAGCCATGATAGCCACGTGGAAAGTGTTATTATTTATATCAAGCTTCCGAGGGGGTACATTCTGTAATATTGATCAACCAAAGTAGGCCTAGCTGGATGCGAACGATATCAAAAACATATTGTTCAATCGCCTTGTGTAGAATGTGCTCGATAGCATGTTTGCGCAGATGCTGCACACACTATGCTGGTATGAACGGCGCGGCGTGTCGCTTTTGTGCGTAGATTTTGGTCAGTCTTGGGCAAAATTGTTTTTTTCTTTCTTCAAACTAGTGTGGTTCTGGATATGATAAATAAGAATATCGAATGTCTTATTTTCGTGTGATACAAGAATTTATTGCACTCGATATAAAAATATTGTACGAGTTGACATTTTCTAGCTCGTGCAATCATATACGGTATGCCTGTACCATACTCAAAACCACTCAATATTATATCGATATATTGTGATGGGTTTGTGTCACTGCATCTGCTATATCAAATAATATTTGAACTTGATGTTCAAATTGACTCATTGACTCATCAGGTGCCCGAATAATTTCGGTTCAAGTTTTTATTGATTAGATACAATTTCTTTTAGATCTGTTTTTACTTATTTTTAACTTGATTACAGGAAGCCTATCAGTGTGGAGTCCATAGAACAGCCCACGCAGGAGAATTAGGACCATCTGAGAACATTCGTGAAGCCATCGAACAAATGAGGGTTGAGAGAATTGGTCATGGTTATGCGGCAGTCAAAGATGAAACAGTATATCAGGTACATTTAATTTAAAATACATGCCTATAGTTCTGCAATTTAGCGTTGAAATCTGACGTAATACATCCACGTTTGAACTCTCTCTCTTCCTAAATTGTATCCCCCCTTATCCTCAATTTTAGCTTGTCAAAAGCAGCGAAGTACATCTGGAAGTATGTCCAACATCAAGCAGGTTGACTGGTGCCTGTGATCCGGATTTTACCAAGCACCCAGCGGTTAGGTATGCTAATATATAAGTTATAACGGATGTGCTATTGAAAAGATTAAAAGGTAAAACGATTTTTGGGAAATAACACCACTCTCTATGCACAAATGGTGTTTTAAAAACTCATTTAAAAATGAGTTTTTAATCCGTCATATTCAATACAGATTTCTCAGAAACCTTTCCCAACTTTTAAAGTCTTATTGTAAATGCAATTCTCATGGTGATTCTAAATAGCCTAATTATGGGTGATGAAATATAATAATGTTGATATTTTTGAATCATTTTGTAACATTTTGGAACTGTCATCTGTGGACGACTGTCACGTGGAAGCTATTTTCTTGTGGGTTCCATAAGATAAAAAAGGTACCGAATTGAATCATATTTGGCTGAGAGTGTAGCCTGATTTTGTCGAGCTTAACCTTCTCGTAAATTATAATTTACGTAATACCGTATATCATGTACACAAATGTATACACTATAATAATTGTTGATCCGTGAATCACATTAATGTGACGACATTACAGATAAGATGGAAAAGACATGATTACAAAATTGATTTGATGTAAAGCTGAAGGCTTAGGCCTAATGCATGTATATAATATTGTTCAAATCATTCTGATATATTTTCTTCTGCTTTAAGTTAAACGAAAATTGAATTTAGAATACAGATTTAGATACATTTATTAACCCTCGTCTACCCAGGGGGTTGTTGAGGAACACGAACACCTAACATTGCTGACATTGCCTTGGATTCTTGCAACACCAGTGCTGTCTGCTTATGCCGTACCCCTCCCCTATTGGCCCGTGTGATCCCCCTTAAGAGTTTAGTCGGAAAACAACGCCTATAAGAACTAAGGGTTAATAATATCAAATGTTATCTCTTCATACAGATTTGCTGAAGATAACTTAAACTTTTCTTTAAGTACGGATGATCCACTTCTTTTTAACAATACCATAGACGATGAGATGCAAATAGCCCGCCAATATTTTGGCATGTCAGATGAACAGATATACAAAACGGCAAGTTTATACCTTCATTTATGTACACTTTTTAATTGTACAATTTACGTGTATCGAAGTGTTACTGATAAAATTCTGTAAAGATATTATAAATCACATTATAGATTGACATAAAATATGTTAAAGTTGGAGTATTTCAAGAAATACGTGTAAAATGTATGGTGTTCTTCTTTTTTGGTTTCGTTCACCTGTTAATTTGTTTGTTTGCGATTCTTTTTCTAGATGATGAACGCGGCAGAGAGTAGCTTTCTTCAACATCATGATAAACAGGAGCTCTTAAGCGTACTTCATAAACCAAATCCTTAGCCAGTTTGCCTCTGGATAGTGCGTCTAGCTATTCATCGTTATGTCCTGACGTATGCAGTAGTGTTGAAGAATTATTTGTCATATAATTTACTTTAGATTTCAAGATGAACAATAACAATGGTTATTTTTGCTGTTGCCTCTCACGAAATCACGAAAGCAGCCTTATGCCCAGCACATATTTATTGGGACTGTTTATAGCTGAGGAGCACACATGGTTTTGAACACATTGAAACACATGTGATCTTTGACCTTAAATCGAGGTCAAAGGTCAATTAGACATCCTGTTGGCAATGATGTCCAACTATGTTGTAATTCTACAGACTTCAAGGGAAACGTTGATGGACCAGCCCTCTAACAGCAGACCGAGACCGGAAACCACCGTCCCCCCCCCCCCCCCACGTCCCCGTCCCCCCCCCCCCCCCCCCCCCCCCCCCCCACCCACCCACCCACCTCCAAAAAAGGACGATGAAACTGTATATCAGGTACATTTAATAAACATGCTTTAAGGGAGCACATCAAAACTCGACCGCGCGGCAACCGCCGATTCCGCCCGGTTGGATCACATATCATTGTTTAGAACAATAGAAACCGGCTGCAACCAGGGAGGTGTAATAACATCTCTCTGCTGCAACCGCACGGAACCCAACCGCGGGCGGTCGAGTTTTGATGTGCTCCCTAAGGCCCTGTCACACTGGTGTGTATAGAACTATCCCGTATGGCAAGTAGTTTGCACGCTAGAAGAGATATACCAGGTTTTTCGTCAAAAAAATGTTTTTGATCGAAAAACTAGGTTTATCAAATCGTAAAACCAAGTTCGATTCGATTGTCATAGTTTTTCGAAAAAACAGGTTTATCGACTGATAAACCAGGTTATGAAAAACAATGACAACCGAATCGAAAAACCAGGTTTATCTAATCGAAAAACTAAGTTTATCGTCGGGCCGACTATCCATCCAGTCAGTGGCGGCACTAGTCGTGACCTTTACCCCCAGTTGCCCCCTGGCCAGCTCAAGCCCCACGTAAGTTTGTCCTCAATCAATTAAAAATGTTTAGATTTATGTTAAAATTAGCTTAAAATTGGTCGGAAATGCCTGATTTAGAACAAATTAATATAATTTGCCAAAACATTTCTCCCCGGGCCACCCCGTTTCACCCCTTACATTTTGATGCTGATGCCTCCACTGTCCATCCTGGGCATCGACTAGTGAATAAGCACTACCTCTACCAGTAACCAATAAATTGTCAAATTCAACAAAATGGCGGCGATTATCCCGGGCGACTAAAAAGGGCTCAAAATTAACTGAAATGCATATCTTGATTTTGAATTACGAAGATACCACCTTTGCTACGTGCCAACAAATGCAACTCACCTTTTTTACATGAGAATACAGAATCAAGTCCAAATGTGCTTTTAAAAAACATTTGACACGACATTTATGTTGTTTGTTATGTTGCAATAGTCCTTATTTTGACGAAATAATGGTTAAAAAATAGACACCCACCCGACCGGCAACCGCTGCGTGCCGACGGATAGCGAAATAGTATCGCTAAAATACACGTGCATTGATGCATTTTATTTCTAACTACGGTGTCTTATCTGGGCCACTAGCAATTATCCTACGAGTTCCCTGGGGACGATATTTGCGTAGTTTAAAACCGTGTTATTCGTCCTGTCTAAAAGATAGACTTGCGTTCAACTTAAAGGGACACGAAGTAGTGTTGAAGGTTTTCTTTTTTTAGAGAGAGAACGTTTCAAATGTTTGATGCGAACCATATCCGTAATGTATGTTATTAATTGTAGTCCATTTTTGTCTTGTTTTTCTCTTGAGTTACTGATGAAGCCCCATGAGCGAAAGCTTATAAATAAATATCAAATATATGTACTTGTTTTGCTACGTCTACGGTTTACTCCAATCTCTCACATACATACATATAATAGTATACGTCCGTCGACGTATACGAGTATTCCTATGCAGCTCTGTACGAAAAGAACTCCCAATCTCTCACGCTTATATAGAATATAATGTATAACCAAATACTGTGGGGCTGCACTGCTTCTCGCATTTTTGACCATAATTAATATATTTTCCAAGTCAGATTAATGTCAAATTACCTTTTAAATTTCCAACATTTACGCACGCTTTATGCCATTTCTCTGTACTCGTGTTTATACACCTAACACAAAAAGTTCCTGAATATTTGCTATTCCATTTTTTCTATATTCTACAGTCATCACAAAAGTAACTGACCAGGTAGTAAATGTGCTGATAACTCTAAAAGTATAACTCCTACATAAACATATTAAATTATAAACATGTTGAGAAATTTCTCTTCTTGAATTTGAGATATTACACGCTAAGAATGGCTGATTATTAAGGAAGTTACAATCCCATATGTACTGTCAAGTCTGATTTTCATTTTCACATTTTCACTTTCAACACGGGGACTCAGACCGGCAAATTATTGATTACTGGTAGTGGTAGTGCCAATTCACCCGGCGATGGCCTGGTTGTTGGATAGTCGGCCGGTGGCATTGTTACGGTTGATCAATACGGCACCTACGCTTTACCTGTCATACTCTCCCCGTGTTGAAAAGAAAATGTTAAAATGAAAATCAGACTTGCCCTAACGTTTGGGATCATAACTTCCTCATTAATCAACCATTCTTAGCGTGTAATATCTCAAATTCAAGAATAGAAATTTCTCAACAACTTTATAATTAAATATGTTTATGTAGGAATTATACATTTAGAGTTATCAGCATGTTTATTACCTGGTCAGTTACTTATTGTGATGACTGTATATAAACTTGGAGAGAGCAAAAGTCTTGATCAAAATAATTTTACCAGCAATGGTTAACCTTCTACATTTCCATATATTAAGAATGGTTTTCACCTGCTTTAATTTTGGGCCAAAATTCATGTCCTCCGCACTATGAAAACTCTCTCATTGCTTGCGTGGTAGATTTCGATCGCGACAGGAGCATGCGCAGATGCGAATTTTGTGTAAGTGGTCTGTGATTTTGTCAATATTATATTTTTACTGTGATTTGTCGATCTCCATTAAATGCAAAAAGTAACAACGCCCCCGGCTGGACTCGAACCACCAACCTTTCGGTTAACAGCCGAACGCGCTAACCAATTGCGCCACGGAGGCGATTATTACAAGACTGTTTTGGTTTGTCATGTTCACCCGTACACTTCCCCCGTACACTTTTTTGCAAAGTCGGGCATCGTTTTTTCTCAAATGTTGCTTGCATATTGCCTTTGCTGTCGCCTTTAATACATGTGCTGTTACTTGAACTTGGAACCAACGTTTAATTTGAACTGTCTATTTTCAATAAAAAAATATTCCAATACGGGAAAAAAATCAGAAAAGCTCACAGACAACAAATAAGAACATCATTTTACTCGACCTAGAATTTCAATCAACGGATTTCAATCATCGGCAAAACCCGATGATGTGAGTGACGTCATTTAATGAGCTCATTAGCATAATTTATGTCCGTGAAATATACAATAGGGTTTTCGTAGTGCTCAGCAGCCTTTTCATCATATGAGAAAAATACACCCAAAGCCTTTATCGGTTTTGTTGGCCAATCAATGTTTAGCGGCTTATCTATACTCATTCTTTTTGAACCAATCCATAAGCCCTTTGATTTACTGACATTTAACTTTAAGCCAGAAACCTTGATAAAAGGATCAAGAAGCTTCAAGAGTGTATTTGCAGAGTCAACCCCATCCATAACGCATGTTGTGTCGTCAGCATATTGGATTAATTTCAATTCCATGTTGTTAATTGAAATACCGGAAATTAATGGGTTACCACGAATTGAGTTTGATAGAAGTTCTATCGCCAAAATAAATTTTTAAAAAACTCAGCGGATCGCCCTGCCTCACCCCTCTACGTACAGAAAAATATTTAGAAGTTAGGCCATTATTCAAAATACAACTACTTATATTACTATACAATGCTTTCACATGATTAACGAAATCAGGACCAAAATTGAAATGTTTCAGGGCTGCAAAAAGGAAATTCCACTCAAGCGAGTCGAATGCCTTCTCAAAATCTAAAAAGAGCAATAAACCGGGGATGTTCTTATATTAAGTATAATCAATAATATCTTGTATAGTTCGTACAGATTCTGCAATGTTTCTGCCCTTGACAAAACCACTTTGGTCGATATGAATCAATTTATGAATAAAACTCTCAACTCTCATTGCAAGAGCTTTTGACACCATTTTATAGTCAACATTCAGCAATGAAATAGGTCTCCAGTTCTTTAAATTACATCTATCCTTACCCTCTTTCTCAATCAATGTAATAACAGCTTGTCTTTCAGAGGATGACATTTGACCTCTTCTTAATCCTCTGTTGAGTACTTTTACCAAGAAAATACCAATTTTATTCCAGAATTGTAAATACCATTCACAAGAAAGTCCATACCTGGGCTTTTATTCTTAGGCATTTTGTTCAGAACATTAAATAATTCCACCTGAGTGACATTACCTTCACATTTTAACATATCATCATTATTAAGTGTGGATGTTACATTACCCTGCAGAAAAATATTATTGGAACTTGCATCCCTGTCAACTTTGGATTCATAAATGTTCTTATAATACTCACATTGTGCATTTAGAATTTCATTAGGATTATTAACCTCAATGCCATCATCCAAAATTAATTTCTTGCATTGTTTCTACTTGCAGTTTCTCTTCTCCAGACTCAAAAAATAATTATTACTTTTCTCCCCTTTTTCAGACCATTTGATTCTAGAACGAACAATAATACCATCAATAATTTTTGAGTCCAACTCTTCCAACTCATTCCTTATGACTTGAATGTCGGCCAATGTAATTTCTGAAGGGTTGTCAGCCAATGATATCTCAAGTGAATTAAGTTTCGTGTTAAGCTCATGGATTTAATTCTTCTGTTGTAAGGATTTCATCTTTGAATGTGTTATAGTCATCTCCCTAACCTTAAACTGAAGGATGCATTTCTAGTTAAAAAGTCGTAATGCGACGAAAGTTGTTTGAGAGTGATTTAATTCCGCGGACAGATGGCATTAATTACAAATGCTAGTATCAGTTGATACGCTATAAAATATCATCATACAATCATTCACCAACTAATCCCGTTATCAATCGAGGTTGCTGGCAAGACTATTTTACTCAACTGGCAGTGACGATACTTCCGACATTCCGACGATACTCTAATATTGGTGAAAACACTTCTAACCTAGAATTAGTGAAAGGTATTCGTTTGTGAAAGTTTAATTGACAGGGTGACAGGTGAACTGGTCTCTGATACTCCAGGCAAAGACTTACTACAGTACTAGCGACATCATTTTACTCATCGTGTCCTGGTCTCCTGACACTCTAGACGTCAGCCTATCCATTGACTTTACTTGCACTCGTCTCTGGTATAATACTCCGGAAACCATTTATAAAGGTGCATGAACTACTGGTCTCTGACCTTGTCGCTGAAATTTACGAACGTAAACCTACATTGACAAGATGGCGAGTATCAATGAAGTTATCCCAAATTGCTTTAATATCATGGGGAATACCCTTCCAGCATTGGTTGGCCAAATACCCAACCCTAACAATAATCTTTTTATTTTTTTTTTATTTTTTTTTATTTTTTTTTATTTTTTCCATTCATTTTATTTTTCATTCATCTATATTCTATACATAGTTATATAACATAATAACAATATATTAAAACATACTGCTATCAATAAATATGAACAACAACAAAAAAAGACTCTACCACCTAACAATAATCTTATGATCAGTTTGACTCAAATCCGTCAAGCGCTTCGTGATATTCAATTCGTTTACCAAACCAAGTTGAGAAACAACGAGGTGCGATGCAACTGGGCATGCTGGGGTAATCCAGTTTACCGTTGCGCATATGTGTTTCTGTACTTCGTGAAACACAGTAATCTTGTGCATGAGGCATTGGTTCAGAATCGCTTGTATTTCGATATATTTTGGGCATCGTCTAACGTGTCCAACAAAAATACAACAAAATAAGCCAAATCGACGTCGGGAATGTTGCTTTTGAGATAGGACCAAAGGATATGTTCCCTTGTGCAGCCAAGGCACAAGGGTGAAACCATCCAAATACACCCTTCCAATCACGTTTCATGTAAGTATTGAGGTGTTGGAAATCAGGAAAAAAATTGTACAGAGAAAGTGGGCATATTCCTTCAAAATTTATTTTTTAAATCAATTTTTTTTGGTGGGAAGATGAAAGATAGATAGCTGCTCCATGTTTTTATTGATTAAATAAATAATCAGTTTCCCCCATGCATTTTAGACCCGATTTCCTGATTGGGTTATAGCACCAATAATTTGGGATTGATTGGGTTACCAATGGATGAGCTTTCTCGAATTATTAAGGGTAACACCTTAAAGTAAGCCCGAGACCCAGATTTTAATTAAAGGAAGGGTCTCGCAAGCACAACATTGAGCATTATTTGTTAGAAAAATAATTATCGAGCCGAAATTACGTTATTATATAGAACAAAACACCATACTAGTCACAAAAATGAATAAAATCTGCCATCACTCAACATGCAATTTTTAAAATTCGCGGCGATCGAAAGTCCCGGTGTCGATGACGTCATGGGTATCAGTGCTCAAATTTGCGCATGTGCATTGTATAACTATGACATGATCGACACTGGGACTTTCGATCGCCGCGTATTTTAAAAAGTGCATGTTGAGAGATTGCGGTTTTTATTTGTTTTTGTCATAGGTGTGGTGTTTTGTTCTATATAATTACAAAAGTTGGACTCGATAGTTATATTTCTAACATATAATGCACACTTTTATGCTTGCGGGACACCTCCTTTAACGAAACGATGTACACCCCTATATTTAGGTTGAGAATAGCTTTCTTATACTGGCCTAACCTGGGGTATCAGATTGCCAGGGCATCACCTTAATTATTATACCTTTGATGAAGCTGACCGATATATCTCACGTACCCTCAAGACAGGGGTGGGATGGGTGATCGTTTAAAGCAGTTACCTGACCCGTATCATAGACAATCAACACGGTGATGGGCTAGTGGGTACTTTCTTTTGAAGCTATGTTTCTGACCACGGATGGCTGGATGTATAGACATGTGCCCTAACTAGCACCTATAGACCTACTGACATTCTTGCTTGTGTATATAATTATGACCTTATTTAAGGACATGTCCTGGGCTAAGGCATGGTGACCTTATATGACTGGTATTAAATGGCTAGGCCTACTAGATATTAAACCTTAAAAACAACTGAGACATTAACAGAATGGAGACAGTAACAAGAGAGACTTGGGGCAAGTGTAGTTGGTGAGTTGAGTTGAGGCATGGGTGTGGGGTCCACTTCAAGGCCTCGAGAAACTGTTTTGAATTATTTAGTGCTCACCGAGGGCATTTGTCTAAGCCGTTTCAGGGCTCAAACTTAGGCTATGTTTTCCTTTACATTCCAGGATTTTTGCCCGGCATTTTTGCTTAAATACGCTTAAATAAAGCTGGGTATCAAAGATGGTTCCCTCCTCCATCTACCCCCACGCCCTTGTTTGGGTACTGAGTAAACCTATTCTCTCTGAGGACGTTCTAAGCCATATCAGACATCAATAACTCATATTTTATCAAATATAATTGTATAAGGTCGACAAAGTGTGTGTGGGGTGAGTGGTGGGGGGGGGGGGGGGGGGGGGGGGGGGGGGGGGGGGGGGGGGGGGGGGTGGTGCACCATAAAAATTAAAAGATACCACTTCCCCGGTTCCACCGCCGTTGTATCACATGATGATCTATATAGCAAACATAACGCTATACTTTGGCTTTGACTTATTGATATTTTGACCTTCGGACTATTATAATTATTATTTATGACCTATGATCTGATGAGTTTACTGGTTTAAGATCATCGGATATTGCGTGATACAATTCACTAGTTGTTAAGTTTGTTCATAGACTGTCCATATTGTTATAATCAACAGGAACGAATACACACTATTTAGGCTCTATAACCTTCAGCGTGTATACAACATCGTTCGGTAAGAATATGTTCATAACTTATTGTTTTAATTTATATCGTACATATTGCATTAGCCTACTTAGGCTGTAGGCATGGAAGGACTTCATTATAATATAGCAATGACTTATTACATATTCCATTATCATTCTCTATTGTTTGCGCTATTTTAGTATTTTAGGCTCCGTTCACAATTTCGAAAATAGGCCTATGCTTGATGCTTTGATAGACACTATTATTCAAGGGAATTTTAGTCATAAATAGCCTAATGGAGAGTGGACATTGAGGGTGATTGAGCACGAATTGAGAGTGTACTGAGAAGCTTATAAATCACCCTTCATAGCCAAGTTTATCCTGTTGTTTACGGGGTGTTCATAAATGTACTTTGGTAGGCGAGTGGGGGACGGAAAATATAATTGTGTGTACATCAACACGTGTTAACCACCTCTCGCTATGCGTAACATATTTTTGACGTCCACCCTTTTTTTGGGCGAAGCCACCCTATTAGCATGTGATTGCAAAAAATTACACAATTAGGTCTTTCTAGACATAAGTGGAGGCTGCCATGTTTGCAGTCTTTGTAAATTACATGTACCTATGCAGTTTATTTTAACAGTACCCGCAGTCTGTGCTGGAGTCAAAGCTATACCGTATTTGTTAATAGTTGATGATTCAATCAGAGAGATGTTATTATATCCAACTGAGAGACATGATAGCTTATATTGTTTGACTAGCTTATCTTGTTTGACTAAGGAGAAATCTCCACTTGTTGTCTAATAAGTGGTGAGTTGTGGATGTGTCATATACCTAGATTGTTCTTCAGACGGTATCCCCACTTCCATGCACACAAATCAACTTGATTGGTTTCCTGTACTATTTTTAGACTGCGGTGTTTTGATTTGTTGTTTTGGTTTGAATTATGGAAAATATATACACCATTTCCCTGGTATTTTGGTATGAAACAGATGTTTGGTTACAAAACATGCTTTTTTCTCTTGGATCGCCCCCATTCCATTTCAATGGATTTTTTATCTTAATACTGGACCTGAAACATTTGTGACCCCTCCCCCATGACATGTTGTCAAGGTAAGGAAACATAATTATATTTTTTCTGACCATTTGCGATTTTCTACAGCAGAAATAGTACAGTACTATTATAGTCATGCCATTGTCTCGTACAAAACTACATATACAATATGGTTTCGATTCCCCCGACTGTCGTTTCAATATTGGTTGTAAGTATAATATTATTTAAACTTCTCTGAATAGGGTCAATTCTCCCGAATGATGTTTTATGACGTGCCTTTGAGAATTACTCGCATGGCGGAGGGGAGGGACGGTGACGACCAAAACCCCAACCAAAACACACAAAGGATAATTATATATATCGGACAAAGCTGGGATAAATCGCATGAATTAAAGGAGGTGTTCCGTAAGCACAACATTGTGCATTATATGTTAGAAAAATAATTATCGAGCCCAAATCGCGTAGTAGGTCATGTGTTATAAGCTTGCCTCCTTTCGCGTTACACACGGATTTTGGCTTTCGCGACATGATTTTAACTTTACATATTTATATTTGCTTGTATACCCCCTGAGGTAGTAAATGTATACATTTTCTGTATGGTATACATTACCATAGACAGCTTTACTATTCTGTACAAGACATACATCAGACCTCAACTTGAGTACTGCGTCCAGGCATGGAACCCGGGTCTGAAAAAGGACATCCGCTTATTGGAAAAATTCAAAGAAGAGCCACTAAACTTGTGCCTGAACCGTGTTAAAATCCGCCATTTATGTTGAAAGTCCAATTAAATCCAAAATCCTCTCTAATATTAGGGCGGATTTTCACAATCATGCACAAGCAAACACATAAACGACAATACCAACCACCCCATCCCACCTCACCCCCCCCCCCCCCCCCCACCCCCAATACTACATACATACAAACAAAAAGAAATCACCAAAACTAAAACAAACAAACAAGAGTTTGGAAAATAAAGAAACAAAATTGCAAGATGAAAAAATGCAAACACCGACTCACATGAAAGAGCGGAAATGTTGATTAATGAATTAGAAGGAAAATCGGTCATGCGCTTCTCATGACAATGATGAGCCAATGTTTTAATAACTGTTAAATGTGTTCGACCTTCCATAAGGCTCGTATGCTAACTTCATATATAAAAACGAATTCACTAAATACCGTTAACACACATAGCCCGGTGGTTGCGTCGGGCTCCGCTAACGCATGAGGCCCGGGTTCAAATCTCAGAAGAACCACATTCATAAGTATCGCTTTTTTATAAACTGGTTTCAAATTGGCACGTTGATGCAGATCCCTCTGTTAACAGTTCACCTCGCCTGATGCGATCCGCGACAGCTCTGGCGCTATCCGCGACCACTCTGGCGCCAGAGAACAAAAGCAAGTCCCCTCGTCTCGAATAAGGGCGCTTCTCATTAAATATAATGAACGTCCGTATGGAAATTAGGCAGTGTCCCCTCCTAATATATATACTCCATGACCTGGTCTCTCATTGTGCTAGTGATGAAGACCATGACTACTGGACGATTCTACAACGTAAGTAATGATCAATCAAGTGTGAATTTACAAAGTATATTCCATTTAGGTGCGCACCCCCCTTTTGACCCCCTTTTTTTGAGCTTCAAAACTGTTTTGACCCCCTCAAATATTTCAGCCTCCCACCAAATTATTTATGAACGCTTCCTTAGTGTTTATATTCAAGCTAATTGTTCTCGTGATCAGCTGCAATTACTACGTGTCTTCACTCTTTAGAGATTCCTCTTAACCGTTTGCATCTAAAATGCAAAGTTTAAAGACGTAATTCAATCATCATTAGTTCCCTATATCATAGGCTAAACCCGGTTTGATTATAACCTTTGTCCTCAAACCTATTATCATTACAGATTGACTGTCGAACACAACTACAAATTCATTGCTTTATCTGGGCGATGATGTCGAGTTACGATGGAGTATTTCCAAATTTCTTCAATACAATGGGTGATTCCATGCCAGCATTGATTGGTCAAATATCCAACCCAACGCATGATCTCAACGTTAGTTTGCATCGAGTTTCTGTAGCACTTCGTTATATATCATTTGTTTACCGGAACAAGTCGCGCACTGTTGTACGGAACAACTGGAGAGACCCTGCCGCCCGATGTGCCTATGTATTTCTGTACTTTGTGAAACACAGTCATCTTGTCTACGAGGCATTGTGCGTGAATCGCCTGTATTTCGATTTGCAATGGACATGGAGCGGACTTACAGAGATCAAAGTATGTTCTCTCGGCGGAGGACCTGGATCAGATATAGCAGGGGTGATCGCCTTTCTAGATAAGATAAAATGTGGCCAAGCTTTGATCTGTTCTGTGCTGGATTTCTTCCCGGAATGGCAGTTCACCTGGAACGATATCCGAACAAAACTACCACCATCAAAACTCCAATATATCGGTGTCCAATATCGCAAATTCGACATGATCAAAGAGCCACCATTTTCACTAGATGTGTTTCATATCTTAAGCACAGCTGATCTAGTGACCTTTGTGAAATCGTTCTCGAACGTTAGCCAGGCACCATCAACGCATTTGACAGTGTTACCTCACATTATGGAAGTCTTGAAACCAGGAGCCTTCGTGCTGTTCATTGATAATACAGCAAATCGAAACGCAAATGAATCGTTCAAAAGAATAGCCCAGGATGCTGGGCTCTATGTTTTGCATCAATTTGTTCACAATATGCGTTTACCTGTACCCACCTCTGTCCTTGTAAGAGGATTCGGTCTCATGTTTGACTATAATCCACTCCGAACCTGTTGCGTCACTATCTACCTGTTTCAAAAGCCACGACCCCAACATATCCATTTCAGTCAACAGTTCCATCCTTACAAAACGCGTAATCATTTTGCAACGTTCCAGCCAATGCATTGGTGTTAATATGAGGACCTGAATGCAATTATCATTTCAAAGGTTTGGGGTTAAGCTAAGAAGGCTTAGAGATAAAATGACTGCGTATCAACTGTTTTCGTGAATTTGTTTTAAAATCAGAGGTTTTTGTTCTGGTCTGAGGAATTGTCCCGAGGGGCGCAGCCCCCGAGGGACAATTCCGAATGACCAGAACAAAACCCGAGGATTTCAAAACAAATTCACGAAAACAGTTGTTAAGCAGTCATTATTCTCATTCATTACTGAAAAAGATGCATATTTTATCCAAATCGTTGATTTGTACCGATATAATCTTGCTTATGATTAATTAGTTTTCTGATTATTTTGTCCATCCCTTCTTAGTTATTGACACAGTCCAAGTCGGGTCATCCCCTCATGAACATTTTTATCATTCAACCAATGAGAAATAAGCTTTAATCGTGTTTCCTCATAACTCAATGAATATTCGTTTAGGGGCGTGAGGCGTTAATTTGAATGGTCGGTCAGTGAGCAAAACAATGGAACACTTTGGCGCAGTACTTTCGGGCAATTATTAGTAACCCGCGCGTGCGCGTTCTCATCTAACGATTAATTTGATTGGAACGCACTTGGTACGCAGCTATCGCGATTATTCAT
Organism: Ophiura sarsii; assembly: GCA_035610835.1. Taxonomy (NCBI): domain Eukaryota; kingdom Metazoa; phylum Echinodermata; class Ophiuroidea; order Amphilepidida; family Ophiuridae; genus Ophiura; species Ophiura sarsii. The sequence continues at coordinate 68,198,525 of CM069450.1, read as the reverse complement.
GAAGTAATGAATATTATTTTAATAATCAACTTCCTTAAAAGGAAGTTACAATCCCAAATGTACTGTCAAGTCTGATTTTCATTTTCACATTTTCATTTTCAACACGGGGACTCACACCGGCAAATTATTGATTACTGGTGGTGGTAGTGCCAATTCACCCGTCGATGGCCTGGTTGTTGGATAGTCGGCCGGTGGCATTGTTACGGTTGATCAATACGGCACACACGCTTTACCTGCCGTACTCTCCCCGTGTTGAAAATAAAATGTTTTAAAATAAAAATCAGACTTGCCCTAACATTTGAGATCGTAACTTCCTCATTAATTAACCATTCTTAGCGTGTAATATCTCAAATTCAAGAAGAGAAATTTCTCAACAACTTTATAATTAAATATGTTTATGTAGGAGTTATACTTTTAGAGTTATCAGCATGTTTATTACCTGGTCAGTTACTTATTGTGATGACTGTATTTGGCTTCCGTTTGTCATATTCCAGATTATATAATACAGCAAATAGATAAAATCATATATGAATTTCTGTGGAATGGTGGTAAAGGTCTTATAAAGAGGCGTACGCTTATTGGTGATATTGATGAAGGTGGTTTAAAAATGATTGATGTGAAATCAATATTCAAGGCTCAAAATAATAAGTGGGAAAATACATACCTTATAGCCTTAACACTTCAGCTGCATGGAAATCAATTCAGAATGAATATCGCTCCTTTTGGTGGGGAGTTAATATTCCATTGTAATATTCATCCAACACAAATTCATAGATGGAATAATATTCAAATATTTTATAAGGATATGCTGAAGTCGTATTTTGATTTTATTATGCCTGACAAAATCGGTCACCTTCAACAATGTGTATGGAATAACCAATCTATTTGTATCAATCATAAGCCTTTTTATTATAAGCATTTCTCCATGTGTGGTATGAATATGATCTCTGATTTATATTATATTTTTGGGGATTGTGCTCATGCCATTAACATCTGGAACGACTTTAATATATGGTTTAATATCAACATGAATTTTAATATTGTTCTTGATTACAAGAAAATACTGGTTGGCATTGGCACAGGAGGAGACTGTAGTGCATTAATTAACTTATGCCTAATACTTATCAAAAAGGTTATCTATGATAGCAGCTATCAAAATCGAATACCTTCATTTCTTGCATTTAAATATTTAATTAAATTCCATTATAAACTTGAGAAACAGATTTCTACCAGCAACAACACAATGTATAAATTCATTGATAAATGGACAAAATTAGAAAAGTTTTGTGAGGAGTAATAATTGTATATAAACTTTACTTTATACTTATTGATGTGCTTATTCATGTAACCCAGGTGTGTACATGTATACTCTATGGTGTTTTTTTTCTATTACCGTATTGTAACTTTATTTCGATTTGAATATGTTTTTTGAGCGAAGTAAAAACAGAAAAGAGAAAAAAAACCTAGAAATGCATCCGTTTACATGTTAACGATGGTAGTGTGACAATATTCGCCATTATCTGGTTCTATCACCTGTGACGTTACTTTGCACCCAGAGTGCGCTGTATTGCAATTGTGTATTAAGCTTAAATGTGTATTCCGTTAGGATGGTTACAGCAGTCAGCAGACATTGTACAATATTCTTACCTTATGCTGTACGGTTATATTTGTAATGTACATTCACAAAAGTAGTGTTGTGTGCTGTACATGAACCTGTTGATACCGGGATTAATTGTGAACTTGACACTGAGATCGCGTTTATATAATTGCAATAGACAATAAAAAGGGAAACAATTAGATCACGCAATTTCCGAAGGTGGGCTTTTACGGAACTGTTATTTCCGTTTACTGTTCCCATGATTAGATCGTAATGATCATGGCCCTATATTTAGCATTCTATGTTATGCTTTACCTGTTGTTCAGTGGGGCGATGAATCTATGGCACGATAACAGTCTGTCGCTAAGAGACCTGGAAAACACTATGCGCTTATCAAGTGAAACCCAACGGGAGACCCGGACTAGCGGGAATTTAGGCTAGGTCGGGACGTACACATTGCCAATATGACGTTCCCGGTACAGTCGTGTACATTCTCGTTGAGCGACTTCGCTACAGTCCCGGCCCTTTTAGGCGGGACAAAGTGTACGTCGCCGTTACAGCACCGCCCCCCCCCCCCCCCCCCCCCCCCCCATCCTGTAAGGATATCACATACCGCCCAGGGCTACCAATCCAACATAGAGATTTTATTACAACGATTACTTTTGATCTTGTAAGGATATCACGTACCGCCCAGGGCTACCAATCCAACATGGAGATTTGATTACAACGATTATTTTTGATCTGTGATTAAAGTTGTGTAATATTTAGACAGATATATCAGACTCAATCGATCTCTTGTATTAAACAACTTTATTCACAGATCAAAAGTAATCGTTGTAATCACATCTCCATGTTGGATTGGTAGCCCTGGGCGGTACGTGATATCCTTACACATCCCTTAGCCAGGAGTGTTGTCTAAAGACTTCCAACATCCCTCTTATAATGCCTTCAAAACAGGCACTAGAATATGTGCTTTATCATGCTTAATACGGCTAGATTACCTATACTGTGAACATGAAGGGCTACCCTCTTACGTTCAAATAAATCCTTTGTCGTGATTTCGCTCCTCTTAAAAAACCCTTCTGAAACACCTCTGGAAACGATGATATATACATATGGTCGAATCCACGAAAAGTGTACACGTGATGTTCAGGCCTATAATAAAATAATCTATATCTTGACTATTTTATTTTTGTGTAATACGTATCCGCCTCGATGAGACGGTTTGAGCCATATATAATATGACTAACTTAAATGCACAATTGGGCGTATACGAGTAATAAACCTGCTATTTTTTACCCTTTTTACAAAATAGTTCTTAAGGTTTTTTGTTAGACATACAACCGTTTAGATAAAACGAGCTTAAGTGGAAATACCTTTGCCTGTCTGATTGCTGGATATCTCAAGAATGCCTCTTTTAATTTTTGTTACTTTCGAACAATCTCCTGAATTTTGGTGATTTTTTTTGCTGTGGTAAGATTTGACGTTACCTACAAATACATGTGTTGTTAAATCTCACTTTCGGGGAAGAATTCGCCTGAGGTAGAGTAATTTGTGCTGTAAGGAAGCCTAAATATATTAAAAACTTAAATGCATTGTCCCCATTCAAGACGATTTTTTGACAAAGCTGTTAGAAATTGTAAAAGCGGAAACGATCGGTTTGGTAAAAAAATGCATAACCTCCGAATACCTATTTGAAACACTGCCAGTTTAATATAAACACAGATTAGTGAATGATATCTATAGAATAAGCGAAGTATGATACAATGTACATGAGTGCATAGTTTTATCATTTTGAAGGCAACATTTTTTGAAATATCAGCAATAAAAGGCTGTATTCGTAGGCAAATTTGAAATATGAACCGTTACCTTCAAATACAAATAAAGATACCGTGGTACTTCCCTCTGTTGTTACATACTTGTAGCGACTGGAATAAAGTAGAAATGTGCGCTGCGTTCGGCAAGCAACAGAGAAGTTTTAGCTTTTGTAATTAAATTTTCACAAAATTCTGTAGTTTGTGTACATGTGCATCAATAATTTATTGTTGTCTTAAAAGTTGATTGTATATAGCCTCCCTCTGTCTCAATCTTATTACTCCTATTAGTGTAGTTTGTTAAGTTATTCACGCAAAGACACCCTCTGACAGTTGATTTAAATCGCAATAGGGTGATTAATAATGTTTATATAAATATTCAGTAACAGCTGCATCTCGTGCATGTCTTCATGTTGTATTCGGAGGTAGCATGTATATGTAGGCAACATTCAATTATATACACGGTGCATATTGGCCCTAAATTATTTTATTTTACATAAAAGCAGTGCGCAATCATACAATCTGACTGGATATAGTATTATATTTATATTTGGAGGGAAAACAATTAATATTCCCTTATTAAACAAAACGGGAGGTGTTGATTTAAATCAAATGCATGGTGTAATCACACTGTTTTTGCCGAATACATATTTTTTGTTGGTGTTAGAGTGAATGAATGATATTTATATCCATAGATTACACGTTGATCGTCTTAAAATGGGTACATTTAGCCATAACATCCATAACATTTCGGTTTCATAATCAATATTTTCATAATCCAATTTGTATTCGTAGGTAACTTATATATGGTCACGCGTTATGAACTCGCCTCCCAATAGGGTGGTGCCGTTACATTTTTTAGTTTTATGCTGTCATTTTCCTCAAATATTTTCAAAACCACAAAGCTATCTCAACAAATTTGGTATCATTTTAAAGCCCTAATAACAAGCTATCTGCCTGCAAAATGGCATTGGTATAGCTAATACAGAAGGGGAGATACAGTTGATTGATGTCTGGCGACCAGGGGTGGTGCTGGAAGGGGTACCGCTGGAAGGGGTGCCGCCTGTACAAACTCAATGGGGATAATCCAATAATGGCGATAATCTTTGTTCTTTTTACAATAACTAGTCATCCCACAATGTTACAAACACCATTCTGGTCCCAGTTTAAAGGATATTCAGTAGTCTTTAAATATGTGGTTCAACAGACTTATCAACTATTTGTAACAACTAATTAATTATGGATAAGACCATGATCACCAGCTTTCTTCCTAATCGCTACACAGTCAACATGAATAATCAGCCTCAATTTACCGGATTTATAAAAATGACTATAACAGAAAAAGTTTTCAACCTATGATATCAAAAGTATACATTTTTGGAAAGCTTGTAACTAGAGGAATTCAGAAATGCAGTTTATATCAGGGAAGGGTTCATCCTTAAACAAATATTTCTGAAAATTCTAAAAATATATAAAATAAAAATTGGAGATATTCACTAGCCGGTATAATTACCATACCGACGTAGTAACTTTGACAATTATATATCATCTAATGGGTAATTTTATGAGGAATTCAAATATGTAAAGTAAATAATGAGAGGGGTAGGTATAAAAAGTATATGGATCTCAAATTAAAAATTAAAAAACTCTGAATTTTTTCCGAACATTTCCGATCATACCATTTTAGTTCTTGGTTGTACTATACTTTTAATGGCATATTTGGTTTCCTCCTGCAATTTCCCTTCAGAAAATGTATACTTTTACTACCTCAGGGGGGTATACAAGCAAATATAAATGTGTAAAGTTAAAATCATGTCGCGAAAGCCAAAATCCGTGTGTAACGCGAAAGGAGGCGAGCTTAAAAAAAATGACTATATTAGTTACTGAGCATGGTACAATTCCTGTATTGTTTATCACTTTCATTCGCACCTAATATTATGTAAATATTTAGCAGGAATGTATAAGACGGGAATAATTAGTTTGGTGCGTAATATTGTTTTAAACCAGCTTGTCGATATGATGTATGCGTAGTTAACCAATTCCCCCTGGAATTGCAGAGCAGTGAATACTGAGGTACATTATATTGGCCAATATTGATGTTGCATTTGAAAATGGAATTCACGTGTAACTATTATAAAATAACTTGCTTCATTTTTGCTCTGGCAGGTTGTGTAATGTCACCGAAACGTATTTTAACACTTTCCACGCGGCTATTAGTTTTACCATTAAACACAACAGATTTTTCAGAAACCTTTCTCAATTTTCAATGTCTATATCAAGGATTACTGAACCAATACTAGGCATGTTTGTACTTATTTCAATGCATTTCTCATGGTGATTCCAAATATGGTAATGAAATTCAATAATTATGACATTTTTGAAACATTTTGTGAACATTTGAAATGTCTTCTGCAGCCGCCTGCCGCATGGAAAGCGTTAAGGGAACAAGAAATTTAGTAAAACCTTTTCCTTTTTGTTTAAAGGTGGGAGGGAATCAAGGGTAGGCCTAACTGATTTAAGTCTCAAATCAAAAATTGCTCATGAATGATGCTTCCGACATTCATTACTTAGTGTAATTGAACTTAGCAGTGGTTGATTTAAATAAAATTATAATGAAAGGCACATGCCCGACAATGTCTCTGTCGTTCGTGGCAACACTTATTAGATTAGTGTTGTTAAATCAAACAACATTGAATTTCTAAACATAAAATTCTTATTTTGTCTACATCTGACAAAATATATCATATTGGTGATTCTATGTTAAACGGAATCTGCCTCCGGTTGGAACCGATAAAACTGACTATGTACGACATTTAGAATGATACAAATTCCAAACCAGGAAATTATATCTTAATTCTATATCTGACAACTGAATGTCTAGTTCAAAGTTGTATGTGATTTATTCCGTTGTGGACTGAAAGGCACACTATTTGAATGTTCTAGACTTTGAACATGTTCGGCTCATATTAAACTTATATATATATAAGGTCTGATATGAAATTATTTCAAAGTATATATTAAATTAATTAAAAAGCGGTCTGGCTTTCGTGTTTAAAACAGCTATTCAAAATGATAACTTCTAGAAAACCTCACTTGCCTCCTTTATTTAGAACAAATTGAGGAAGGCAACCGGTTGTTTTATTGCTTAAAACAAATAACCTGACATTCAAGACTATGAATTACAGGCAAATGAAACTGTTTGCTAAAAGGTAACCGCTCGCTTTCTAATTAAAGATGGCTTGTGAACTATTCAAAAGTTGATTCGATCCAATACTTTGGATTCACACGGAAACTGAACTGAAACGTTCATTCTTAACATTCTAGAATGTCCTATATAATATACAAAGAGTAATTATGTTCTATTGGATATTCATCCTCGCTACATGAGAGACCTGAAGAACTAACTACACACAGAATATAACAAGAACCACTAAACTGTTAATAGAGATTACAAGGCTGAATGATCAGATGTTTCTTAATTAAAATGTTTCTATATGCTTAAGTTTTTATCATGTTTAGTTTTAATGATGAACAAGCTTTTTACCAAATTAGATCAGTGCGAATATTATTATCACTAGCGAGTTAATTGATGGTTTAACTATACCTTTATACGAAATGTTAACCCAGTACGATATGTATGTTGCCATCATCTTGCCTTAAATCAGATATTTAATATGACACACTTCTGACTGTTTTGTAGAAGTTTTAACTTCTACAAAACTATTATTAAGAATGTGCGTTTAAAAACGCACAATCTTAATAATTGAAAGTCAAGCAAAAAAGACACTAACAAAATTGGATGATCAGATACGTTATCATAATAAAACATTTTCTGCCATAATTATCATGTGTAAAAGGTTAATTTTATTCAATATGCCTTTAACTAAATTAGGGGATCAAGAATAATTAATAACAGTATAGGTCTATCACTAGTGAGGATATTGATGCTTAGGGTGTTTTCTAGTAATAGGAACATGGCTTTATATTATGTTTAATGTTTATTTGGTTAATCTTCCTGTTTTATTCAAATGTTGAATATTACGCAATTCTGATTGTTTTGTAAAAGCAGTGCTGAGCGCACATTCTTATATCTACTTATAAAGTCAAGCAAGACACCATTTTGATACGACATTCCCCTCACACGCATTTCAGGGCATAAAAACTAGGTCGAGTGCAATTTTGCTCTTAAACCTATGTTAAATCAACGAATCCAACTGTTCTTAGTCAACGAAGTTGAAGTTGAAAACAAATGTGTTACCTACGAATACTTTGATTATTGCAATGTAAGCTACCATGTTTTAAGTCTTAACATGTTTTTCTCTTACAGGAATGCTTAAAAATGTTGCCTGGTATATTTTTCTTAATAAACCTATTCAAAATTACAACTGACAGTTAGATATTGTATATTTTTTCAACATTAAATTAATATTGTAGTATCTATTTAAAGTAAACTCCTTGTCAGAAATGTAAGAGTAGACATGATGAAGACACAAAGCTCAGTTTTCTTTTTAAATGGAGCTTTAGCTATGTCCTAACATTTTGGGATATAACAATATGCCCAGTGGTGTGAGTTTGCAAGAGATTCTGACTATATATTAAGATCATTACTTTTTAGAATCAAATTCATTATGCGCTTGTTTTTTGAAAGATAAATATAAAGCTTTAAGTATAGTTGAGTAATAAGTTTACATTCAAGTTTGCATTAATTTCTATAACACTATGATTTCAAAAGAAATTGCAAAGGGTGTACTTGAGAATCGACCCACCAACCTCGTGATACTGAAGTTGACGCTTTACTAATTGAGCAATTCGTTTGTCCATGAAATTATTTAGATAGTAATACAACTTTATAGTATTGAATATCGAATACACTAGACTCATTCGTGCTAATTTCTCTAGATCAAAAGAGGGCGCTCATACCTTTTTATCTATTTTCAGCTTATTAACTATTAGTCAGTATAGGCTTGTAGACGATGTTTAACGGGGTATGTTAAAATTGGAGTATTTCAAGAAGTACGTGTAAAATGTATGGTTTTCTTCCTTTTTTGGTTTCGTTCACCTGTTCATTTGTTTGTTTGCGATTCTTTTCTCTAGATGGTGAACGCGGCAGAGAGTAGCTTTCTTCCACATCATGATAAACAGGAGCTCTTAGGCGTACTTCGTTAACCAAATCCTTAGCCAGTTTGCCTCTGGATAGTACGTCTATCTATTCAACGTTATGTCCTGACGTATGCAGTAGTGTTGAAGAATTATTTGTCTATATAATTTACTTCAATATTTCAAAATGAACAATAACAATGGTCATTTTTGCTGTTGCCTCTCACGAAATCACGAAAGTAGCCTTATGCCCAGCACATATTTACTGTGACTGTTTATAGCTGAGGAGCACACATTGTTTTGATACACATTGAAACACATGTGATCTTTGCCCCTAGATCGATGTCAAAAGTCAATTAAACATCCAGTTGGCAAGGATGGCCACATAGGTTGTACCAGCAGACCGTGACCGGAAACTGTATATCGGTACATTTAAGAACGTGCTCGACGTTTTGGAAATTTGGGTGTACGTGCGTGTTAGTTGTCATTCGTTCGTGACATATTTGGCATACGTTAGCGTTCCTTAGGGAATCGCAGACGTAAGCTGGGTTTATGAAAATTTGTGAGCAGGCTCAACATTTTGAGCGGGTGATCACTTAGTAATCAATACGCTTTACGCTATGTATACGTTGAGCATTCGCTGCGTGAACGTTTCGGACATTGGGTGTAGGTTGCTTATTCGTCAGCTGTTCGGACATATACCATGTATACGGCGCTTAACCCTCGTCCTCCTGAGACGTTTTTGTAACACTATTAGTGTTACCAAAGGAAGGATTTCTAGACTGAATTAGTTGTGTGCTGAATTTTGAGGTATTAATTTCATCACGTAATTTTCAGTCCTCAGGCTGGGATGCACAGTGGCGGTAAATCGACGGATAAAATTATGATAAAGCAGGGTGGTTACCCCCCCCCCCCCCCAAAAAAAGAATGCTTATGTTGGTACCATGGTACATACTGTACATACCATACATACCAAAACAAGTACACACATATCACGCATGACGTCACAATAACGTCACGAAACATGGCCGACCTCAACATCCTGTGGTATTCGTCTGTACAGTGAAATAAAGGCCAAAATGGAAATTTTCGCTCAAAAGGTTCCAAATATCAGAATTTCACACGGTTTTTTGCTTATAAGTGAGGGGAATGATGTTTCTAACATATACTTTAATATTCAGGACCATAGAATTAAATAGCGATTTTTATGAAAATTGTAAGGTGGCAACCCACCCCCACCCCACTACCCTCGGACTTTAACGGCTAACCCTACCCCCGTAAGGTGGTACCCTCATTTATTCCGTCAAAATAAGCGCATTGGGTGTAAAAGCGACCGCCTAGACACCCTAGGTCACTTTCCTTTGCGTTTTAGAGCAATCGGCGAAAAAAGAAACCTACAGTAAAACGTGCGAAACGTTCACACTGCGAATGCTTAACGTATACCATGTATACATAGCGTATTGATTCAACTCATGTCACACGCTCAAATTTTTAAACACACTTAAGATTTAGAAGAAGAAGATTTGGGCGAGGCTTACGATCAAATGCAATTTCTGTATGAAGATTTAAAATCAGTTCATCTTAGACTCCTTGAGGGATCGACGCGTAAAACCGACGTTATTTGTTGCAATATTTCTACATAATACATAAATATAAACAGAAGACCTGTCTCCTGTTGATTACTTCAAGTTTCGATTCGATTTTAAATGTACTTTATTGAGCTGAAAGCGCCGTTCGGCTACTCGACTCATCATTATTTATTTATTTATTTTAATAAACAATAATAAATTATTAAAATGGTGTATTGTAAGAAGAGTGATTGAAAACCAGCAGTTAAAAATTAAAATGATGTATAAATAATTTTTAATTTCTAACTGCTTGATCATTGATTTAACATGTCTGATTTATTTTATTTATTTATTCATTTATTTTATTATTTATTTAAAAAGGCCAAACAATTTTTAGGTTTGTCTCCTCAATCAAGGGTTTCTGTATTTTTCGTTGTAAAAATAAATGTGTTTTATGCCTTTTTAACGACTTTTCCTAAAATATGATAGCAAGAGAAGATCAAATGGAGCAAGGAGAGCCCAGGTGAGGACGTCTCGCATGATCTCTTCGGTGTAGTTGACGTCAGCATTACAATCAGCGTTAGGGCAGTTCATCACAAACTTTTACGATCGGATTTAAAAAGCTTATAGTATTTCTTAAAGAATATAGCACAACCTTCCTCGCGCTTTCATCTGTCTGCTTCACTAAGGTCATGTGTTTTAAGCTCGCCTCCTTTCGCGTTACACACGGATTTTGGCTTTCGCGACATGATTTTAACTTTACACATTTATATTCGCTTGTATACCCCACTGAGGTAGTAAAAGTATACATTTTCTGAAGGGAAATTGCATGAGGAAGCCAAATATGTCATTAAAATTATAGTACGACCAAGAACTTAAATGGTATGATTGGAAATGTTCGGAAAATATCAGAGTTTTTTAATTTTTAATTTGAGATCCATATATTTTTTATACCTACCCCTATCATTATTTTTTTTACATATTTGAATTTCTCATGAAATTACCCATTAGATGATATATATTTGTCAAAGTTACTACGTCGGTATGGTAATTATACCGGCTAGTGAATATCTCCCATTTTTATTTTATATATTTTTAGAATTTTCAGAATTATTGGTTTAAGGATGAACCCTTCCCTGATATAAACTGCATTTCTGAATTCCTCTAGTTACAAGCTTTCCAAAAATGTATACTTTTGCTATCATAGGTTGAAAACTGTTTATGTTATAGTCATTTTTATAAATCCGGTAAATTGAGGCTGATTATTCATGTTGACTGTGTAGCGAATAGGAAGAAAGCTGATGATCATTGTCTTATCCATAATTAATTAGTTGTTAATAATAGTTGACAAGTCTGTTGAACCACATATATAAAGACTACTAAATATCCTTTGAAATGGGACCAAAATTGTGTTTTTAACATTAGGGGATGGCTAGTTATTGTAAAAAGAACAAAGCATGGGATTATCCCCATTGAGTTTGTACAGGCGGCACCCCTTCCAGCACCACCCCTGGTCCCCAAACATCAAACAGCTGTATCTCCCTTTCTCTATTAGCTATACCAATGCCATTCGGCAGGCAGATAGCTTGTTATAAGGGCTTTAAAATGATACCAAATTTGTTGAGATAGCTTTTGTGGTTTTAAAAATATTTGAGGAAAATGACAGCATAAAGCTAAAAAAAGTAACGACACCACCCTATTTGGGAGGCGAGTTCATAACGCGTGACCCTAATTGAGCCATCGAGAGTATTACAATAGTTCTATTGTTAACGCCAGATAAGTAGAGAGGCGTAGCTCTAGCGGGGTATTAATCACCGATCTTTTTCCGATGCTTTTAACAATAGAAAAAAATACCGTTTTAATACCGGGGTAAAATCGGTATAAAAACGCTATAAAATCACTTGAGAGTTTGGATATGGCCCCTTAGGTGTTAGTACGAAGGCAAGTTATCGGTGAACAATAGCCGTATGTCAATTATCACGAAAACGAACCGCGCAATTTCGAACCGCGCAATTTCGAACCGCGCAATTTCGAACCGCGCAATTTCGAACCGCGCAATTTCGAACCGCGCAATTTCGAACCGCGCAATTTCGAACCGCGCACTTTGGGTACTAACACTCCCGCAGTGGAAGCGGCGGGGTTGGTGTTGGTTCACGTGATATTCGTGCCGTTTTTGATTGGACGCTAGAATCAATCTTTGAACAGATTGATACTGCAATCAATCTTAATTCGATAGGCCATGGAGCTTTTCAATCTAAATTCAATCTAAATTCAATCTATTAGATTGAAAATTAAATCAACTGTTTAAAGATTGAAATTATCAATCCGCGGAATTAAGAGAGAATTCTGTGCAGGACGGGGAAATCAGTGATCATGCTCTTCGTGATCATTTAGAGACACTGGGTTTGCAGATTAAACTATTTCAGTCCTAGAAGGTTAGTGTGTTTTTGGTGATACTTTTTAACGGTATAAACGTGGTAAAACGTGGTAATACATACTACGAAACCGTGTCGAGTGACTAGTCCCAATCGGTACCGTATTGCAAGTGTATCTTTGATACACGGTACCACCACCCTTCATAGACTCACGACGTCGCAAAATTCATATTGAGTGTCAACACCGCCGATCTTTTAGATTGAATTTTCAATCTTCTTTAGATTGAAACTCTTCAATCCAAAAAAATATTTTATGTAAATTTTAAAAGTTTGTTCCCACGGCAATCTATGTAAGATTGAAAGTCAATCTTTTAGATTGAATTTTCAATCTTTTTTTAAGATTGAAACTCTTCAATCCAAAAAAAGATATCTTTGGAATTAAGAGAGTGGAGTTATCCACGGTTCCCAATTTTGATTGAATTAAGTTCAAGCTGATGCGGCAAAATTTGTCTAAAACCGCCAAAAAAAAGTATAAAAAGGAGAATATGAAACATCTTATCTTGAACTACCATTGTGTGGATTGATTTTTGACGACGCTCACAAATAAGGCATTTACGGACACCCCCCGCCCCCCCCCCCCCCAAAAAAAAAAATTAATAAATAAATAAAATAAATAAATGTTGATACTGTTTCATCCTATTTGTGTCAGTTTCTCTCCCATGCAGCTGCATGTTTTCACAAATTTCAGAACAAAGTGACTAAATAATATATTGGTTTAAATATTAAGTGAAAGGGATGTTTACTTCAAGTAGACTAACAGATAAACGATCAAAGGTATTATGCTAGTTATATTTTGACATGAATAAACGTTTCTTATTTTGATCTACGCAATTTTTAAAAAATGATTTTGTTTGTGTGTTTATCGTAGGGCGCCCTCGCACTAGATAATTTGGGGTCAATTCTAAGTTGCCTTCATACTAGTGTGTATACACACGAGTACAAAGAAATGGCATAAAGCATGCTTAAATGTTGGAAGAAAAGGTAATTTGACATTACTCTGACGTGGAAAATAGATTAATTATGGTCAAAAATGCGAGAAGCAGTGAAGTCCCACAGTATTTGGTTATATCGTTACTCGCATCAAATATCTTAACCCCAAACCTTGGAAAAGTTAATTGCATTCAGGTCTTCACTCTTAACACTAATGCATTGGCTGGAATGCTGCAAAAGGATGCCGCGTGAAGAGTCGTGGCTTTTGAAACAGGTAGATAGTGACGCAACATTTTCGGAGTGGTTTATAGTCAAACATGAGACCGAATTGTTCTACTAGGTCAGAAGCGGGTTCAGGTAAACGCATATCGTGAATACATTGATGCTTAACATGGAGCCCAGCATCCAGCGCTATTCTTTTGAACGATTCGTTTGAGTTTTGATTTGCTGTATTATCAATAAACAGCACGAAGGCGCCTGGTTTCAAGAGATGCATTATGTAAGGTAACACTGTCAAATGCGCTGATGGTGCCTTGCTAACGTTCGAAAAAGATTTCACAAAGGTCACTAGATCAGTTGTTCTTAAGATGTTTGACACATAAGGTGAAAATGGAGGATTTTTGGTCATGTCGAATGCGCAATATTGGACACCGATATAATGGAGTTGTGATGGTGGTAGGTTTGGTCGGATACCCTTCCAGGTGAATTGCCATTCCGGGAATAAATCCAGCACAGAACACCTCAAGGCTTGGCCACAATTTATCTTATCTAGAAAGGCGATCACCCCTGCTATATCTGATCCAGGTCCTCCGCCGAAAGAACATACTTTGATCTCTTCAAGTCCTCTCCATGTCCATGGCGAATAATTGAAATACCGTCGATTCTCACATAATGCATCGTACACAAGATGACTGTTTTTCACAAAGTACAGAAATACATAGGCACATCGGGCGGCAGGATCTCTCCAGTCGTTTCGTACAACATTGCGCGACTTGTTCTGGTAAACATATGATATAGAACGAAGTGCTGCAGAAACTTTATTCGAACTATAGTTGGGATCAGGCGTGGGGTTGGGTATTTCACCAATCAATGCTTGCATGGAATAACCCATTGTATAGAAGAAATTTGGAGATACTCCATCGAAACTCGCCATCGTCGTCCAGATAAATCAATGAATTTGTAGTTTTGTTCGACAGTCAATCTGTAATTATAATAGGTTTGAGGACAAAGGTTATAATTAAACCGGGTTTAGCCTATGAAATAAGGAAGTAATGATAATTGAATTTGATTACGTTTTGCACCCGTTTTAAGAGGAATCTCCAGCGAGTGAAGGCACATGGTTATGGCAGCTGATCAAGAGAAAACTTTCTTTCCTTTCAATTGTAGCTTGAATATAAACACTAAGGGAGCGTTCATAAATAATTTGGAGAGGGCTGGAAAATCTGAGGGGGTAAGACAAGTTTTGGAAACCCTAAGGAGGGTTCAAATAAGTTTGAACACTCATTCAAATTTTTAACATTTTCTGTGGACGGAGTTTGAATTGAATCCTTTCCCGTATGGGCAGCCAGTGGAGTTCTTTAAGCGTGGGAGTAATATGGCCACGCATGGATATGGAACATATCAACCGAACGGCATTGTTCTGCAATCTTTGAACTCTGTTCAATTCATGTTCCGTAGCACCAAAGAGAATAAGATTACCATAGTCTAGTCAAGACGAGAGATAACTAAAGCTCTAACGACATGATGAAGAGTGTCTTTATCGAGGTATCGCATCAAATTTTACACCCACGTTCCGAACAGACAGCGTTGGTTCAATATGTGCATCACCAATTGCCAGTGACACAGGTGGCAAGCTCTGGAGAAAACGGGGTGATCCAAACACAATAAACCCTGTTTTGCTCTCATTTAATTTCAACATGTTAATGGTCATCCAATTTTGGATTTCACAAATACACAGTTGTAGCCTCTCGATAGCGTGTTGCCTAGCACCAGGTATTTTTGGGTTAAAGGAACAGTATAACTGCGTGTCGTCTGCATAGAGGTGAAAGTATAAGCCATGGCGACGAATGATGTTACCGAGAGGGAGCGTGTAGATCAAAAACTGTAAGGGACCTAGAATGGATCCTTGCGGTAGTCCATATTTTAGATCAACAGGATCCGAGTAGTTGTCAATGAACACACGGCTCTGTCTATCAGAGATGTATGACTTAAACCATCGTAGGGCAGTAGGGTACCATCTCAAACCACTTTTAAATGAACAAGGACATCATACAGAGTATAGAATAGCCCCTGCCAGACAAATTATCTGCTGCAAAGGGCCCGGCAGACACCCTCCAATATAGCCAAATCTGACAATTGACCTAGATGAATTATTCAAGGTATACCATCCCAAACCACTTTCAAATGAACAAGTACAATACACAGATTATGGAATGGCCTCCAGACAAATTATCTGCTCCAGTGTGACGCCCTAATAGGGACCCCAAAATTGCGCTAGAATAATTATTGGTGGTACCACCTCAAACCACTTTTAAATTAACAATGACATCATACAGATTATAGGATGGCCCCTGCCAGACAAATTATCTGCTGCAAAGGGCCCGGCCGACACCCTCAAATATGGCCAAATCGGACAATTGACCTAGACTAAATATTCATGGTACCATCCCAAAACCACTTTCAAATAAACTAGTACATCACACAGATTATAGAATGGCCCCTGACAGACAAATTATCTGCTGCAAAGGGAACGCCCCCACCCGTGCTTAGGGGTGCAAACCACCATTACTATCAATGCGCGACCTCATTATGATCGCCATCACGCAGCTAGTACCTACATAACGGAAATAATTGTTCATATTGACATTATTTGGCATTAAAATGATTGAACTTGATCTCTATTGGTGCATTGTAGCCGATATATTTTGAACAAAAAGAGTATACATCGAACGTTTTATTTAAACAATATAGGCGGATGGATACACATTGATCACAACTCGCCACAACGTGTGAATTCTTGTTCAAAATAACTACCCTGTATAAAAGGGCAAATATTGAAAAATTTGAAAGGCCAACTTGGTCTGAATTTTTGACCCAAGTAAGATCTATCTGTATTTATAACTATTCCAAAATGTATAACTAAAGTTATCGTCGTTCTTAGAAGGCATCTTTTCCATAGAAACACGCTATAGCGCGTAATCGTTGTATGCACCCTTATTCAACCTCAAGGCCTAAACCTGTACCATCTCCCGTGCGTATATCTCCAATATTTGCCCGCCCGCGTATGTAGGGGTGCGTGGGTATAGTGCGTGTGCGCGTTTAGTTTGCATGGCGCAATACAACGCGTTATGTGTTACACGCCACATGCATGGTTGCAGTAGGCCTACACATAGAGATAAACAAACGCGGCCCGTAAGAATAGTCTGAAAAAGTCCTGGATTTGGCCTGTTTCTTCATATATTGGTCAATTCTGTACGGTTTTCGGCCATTTATAGCTTATAACCCGTCTCAAGTCATCATCTATTATCAGTGCAACGTTCACGGCTTTAAGATGAAGAATGAGAAAGCCTTTTCAGGATACAACATGTCAGAGAAATGTTTAGTAAAGGGGGTCAAACAGTTTCGGGTCCAGTATATTAAGAAAGAGGGGGGGGGGCGTCAAAAACATTTATAGTCATAGCGAGAGGGGGGTCAAAAAAGTGTTGATGTACTCAAAATAATAATATTTTCCAGCACCACCACCCCCCCCCCCCCCCCCCTCCTCCCCACATGAAGGATGATTTATGAGCTAGCTACTCAGTTCACTCACAATCATATCATCATGGTCAAAGCAGCAAGCATTATTAGGCCTATGCGAAATTGTGAACGTGGCCTAAAAAAGCGCAGAAAATAGAGAATGGTAATGGACTTTTAAAATGTCGCAATCTGTAATGAGTTATTGCTATAATATAATGAAGTCCTTCCATGCCTACAGTCAGACCTACAAATTTCCCGAATCGCATCGCAAATTGCACCTTAAAAATCTTCAACTGCGATAGAACTTTCAAAGGCTGATGGTGCAAAATTGCGATACAAATGTTTGCAGTTGTAAATCAAATTGCTACCGCGATTCACCTAAAATTGCGCCTTGACTTGAAGGAATTGCACCTTGACCTCAAAACAAGAGAAATTTTAAAATGTCAGCACTGCCTACAGCCTATGTAGGCTAATGCAATACGATTTAAATTCAAAAAATCATGTTATGAACATATTCTTACCAAACAATGTTGTATACAAGCTGAAAGTTATATAGCCTTAATAAGCGATAATATTCCGGAAGGTCTATACCTCTGAATTTGTATAAGCTCTACTGTTTACGGTATTGAGCACTCTATTCAATGGCCAGTCTAACCAGATATGGTTGTCAATAATAGCCTTAATAGTGTGTATTCATTCCTGTTAATGAACAACTAGTGAATTGTATCACGCAATATCCGATGATCTAACCAGGAAACTCACCAGATCATAGGTCATGAATAATAATGTTAATAGTTAGCAGTTCGACGGTCCTCACACACGTACACTTTTGTCAACCTTTAACAATTATATTTGATAAAATATGAGTTAATGAGGTCTGAAATGGCTTAGAAACGTGCTCCGACTCCGATAGCATAGGTTTACTCAGTACCCAAACACAAGGGGGGTGGCACCTTTTACACACAGCTTTATTAAAGCATTAGAACAGGTATGGTCTAGTGGATAGCACGCAGGACTCACAATACAAAGGTTGAGAGTTCTATCCCAAATACGGCCAACATGTTTGTATCCTTTGGCAAGGTATCTAGTCTCAATTGTCACGTGGTTCGGAAGTCACGTATAGAAATGGTGATCCCGTGCATCGGAAGAGCTATCCCCGAGCACGTTAAAAGGTCACAGACTCCTATCGTAAAGAGTAGGGGATCATCCCGGGTCTGTATCTGTGCACACATATTCCCATACAAAGCTCCACTAGGCGTGGCGCACCAATGGAGTAAACAAATAACCAAAAAAGAACGAAGGAAGCATCTGAGCTGCTTCCATTGTTCCGTCCAAGGACGACCGATGATGATGATATTAAAGCAAAAATGTAGGACAAAAATGTCAGATAAACCCTGGAATGTAAAGGAAAATATAGAAATGCCCTCGGCGAGCACTTAAGAATTCAAAATTATCACGAGGCCCTGAAGTGGACCCCACACCCCATGCCGCAACTCAACACGACGTTACAGTTGGTCTATAGGGAAACCACCTCTTCACACACCCACCTTAACGCAATTTCATGCGGTCATTATAGCAACAATGAAGATATTCTTGAAACGTAAGGACAATATGAGTTAATGAGGTCTGCGATGGCTTAAAACGCCCTAAGAGAGCATCTGAAGTTTTTTCGGGCCCCAGTCCTTTGGACTGTGTAAGAACGTTTAACTATACCTTCAAGAAGATAACTTATTACAAATATTTTGAATTCGTGACATCGATCGATGTAGTATCTTGGTGTTATACCCAAACAATAAACTGTCATTAAGTAGTGCGAGAAGCAAAATGAGTACGACTGAGTGAAGCTATGGCAATTTCGCGAGTAAATCTGACTTTTATTCCTGCTGAATTAATTATATATCCCTCGTCTTCAGTTACTCGTTAATATGATGGTGTTCATTACAAATATGAAGAGGGTACAGAGAACAGCAGGATGAGTTGATGAGTCTCCAAAGCTCATCTATTGATAACCCTATCAATCCCAAATCATTACAGTGCAACCTACCATAAACGCCCTTTATTTCAATTGGTTATACACCGCCTCCTTTTGGTCCATGAATTTTAAGATGAAAATTTAACCAATTCAGTATGTAATCCAAATACTTTTAAATGACTCAAGTTCAAATAAATAATTTACTCTTCGTATGTGAGTTTTAGTGTTGTTATACATTTCTATTAAACCTCCTTTGTAATTGGTCTTTACTTCAGTACCCACCATTCACAACTGTATAGGGCCCAGCCAACTAGAAGCTAGCTTTTAACCGACCTTGATGTCACAGCTGAGTACACATCTTCAATTTATAAAGACCTAAAGGGATGACAAGAAGTACATAACAGGGAGCTGGTCTATGAAACCACACACACCCCTTGTATGTAGGGGTGTGCATGACTGCACACATAATGGCATGTGCAGTGCTAACGCGGTAGATTCAAATGCACGTTCCCTGTTATTATGCCTGCTGAATCATTGTTTGCATACAAATAAAGCTAAGAGGGCGTTTATAATGCATACTCATTGCTTAAATATGTGCAGTTTAAAAACAAAAACAAAATCATAAAATGTTCTCATACCATTTTGTTGTGTACGTCTTACGCTTTAATTTGATCATGTCATAAAACCCATATTAAAGGTATGGTTATGTTCAAGGAAAGTCTCAAATATATGTAATTAACTATGCAAATTATTTAAATAAGAGAAAAGTACAAAGAAATGTTTTAATTTGCTCATACAAAAAATGTCGGAATTAAAAATATGCACATTATATCTTATTCCCAGGCTTCCATGATGTACATATCTTTAGATAAAAAGTCAAACGTGTTTTTGACTAGATGCTAATTAAATATGCATAACATATGCAAATGAGCTTTATTAGCAACAAATTAGCGTCGAGGCTTTTATGTCATGTGTCTTCAAACTTGACTTAATTGGAAGAAAAGTGGTGTTGTTATTGTCATGTAAGTGATGTTGGTAAAAACGGGCATTTATGGTAAGTTGCACTGTAGTGCTATCAGGAATCAGGTCTAAACTGCATGGGGGAAATGATATTTTCATTCGGTGAAAGATGAAATGTTCCATTTAACTCAGCTTCGCTTCGTTGAATGGAACATTTCATCTTTCACCTAATGAAAATTACCATTGCACTCATAAAACATTCATTGTTTGTATACTATTCCACATTTTATAGCATATCATCTGATAGCACTTGTAGGTAATGCCATCTGTCCGCGGAATTAAATCACCCTCAAACGACTTTCGTCGCATTACGACTTTTTTACTAGAAATGCACCCGTTTACATGTTAATGTTGGTAATGTGACAATATTCGCCATTATCTGGTTCTGTATTGAAGTTGTGTATTAAAGCTTAAAAATGTATTCCATTTAGATGGTTAAAGCAGACATTGCAATATATTCTTACCTACTGGTGTACGGTTATGTTTGTAATGTGCACTCACAAAATAGTGTTGTGTGCTGTACATGAACCTGTTGTATGATACCGTTAGTCTGTGTGATATTTACACTGAGATCGCGTTTAAATATACTAATAGACAATGAAAAAAGAGGAAACAATTAGATCACGCAATTTCCGAAGGTGAGATTATACAGAACTATGATTTTCGTTTACTGTTCCCATTAATAGATCGTAATGATCATGGTAGTATTAATTGCATTCTATGTTATCATTACATGATATACGTGAGGTAAAGGTCAATCAATTTAATAGGACAATGAGATCGATTCGATCTACCAACACAGCCTCGTCCCCATGCCTCCTTCAGACCGTGCAGATATCATTACAAAGCAAAGAAATTACAATTTTCCCAGTAACTTGGGTCAATGTAACAGCAAAGTCCGTGGAAGCATTGTTTTTAGGGTAGAACTAGTCGAAAATATGAAGAATGACTATTGCCAACCATTACTTATAATTATTGTGTATGGGGCATTTCTATGGACTGGAGTTCACTGAGCTATGATCTGATACAATGCTTACTGCATCCAACTGTGTTGGCATTAGTTATTTATCTAACTACATGTCGCAATGAGTGTAAACGGTATACGGGAAATATAATATAATACTAGATCTAGTTCTGGTCTAAGACAAAGGCACCTTGATTTTTATGAGAAAATGATCCCTAGTGACCTCTTCTTGACCTTTTTTTCTTGCCTCATCGAACCAAACAAGATAAAACAGGTCCGATCTAATTCGGAGCATGTCTTGAGTTTTACCCATGTAAAGTTCAATGACCCTAGTGACCTCTAGTGACCCCATACGACACGCCAATTTTAATCGCTTAAATCGCTGTATGTGCATGGACCCCAGGAATCTTTTGACCAATTCTGACATTGATCAGCTATTTCCTCTGAGACAAGAAGCATTTTATGTGATATGGTAATAGAATAAACATTTTACCCTAGTGACCCCAAATATTGTTTTGATTTTAAAAACCGAACTATGATATATGCGTACGGTCATTAAAAATATGCTCTCTACTGACTTGAAATCAGAAAGGATGAAACAAGTCCGGTCCCATTCGGAGCATATCTCACGTTTTACCACTGTATAGGTCAATGACCCCTAGTGACCCCGCATGACACGTTAATTTTAATCGCTGAGATCGCTGTATGTGCATGGATCCAAGGAATCTTTTGACCAATTCTGACATTCATCAGCCATTTCCTCTGAGACAAGAAGCATTTGAAGTGATATGGTAAGAAAATCAATATTGTGACCCCTAGTGACCCCAAATATTCTTTGATTTTAAAAACTATTATATATGCGTACGGTCGAAAGGAATATGTTTGTAGAAGGAGATTTATGCAATACATTATTCTAAGTTTGACTTGGCACAAGTCTATTGGCACAAGTCTATCAAAAGAGCTTGTGCCAAGTCTATTCATACATTCCAAGCAGGCAGGCATGCATACATACAGGTGTGTGGATGCTATGCTTGCTTGGAATTAATTCTTTAGCCAATGATATTAGTTTATTATGTTATTGTATTTTGACCAATCAGTTATTTTTTATTATTATTATTATTATTAAACAGCATTTATATAGCGCCTTATAAAACACAACAATAGAAAAATTGGACATTCAAAATGGCAATAAGTAGTAAGAATACAATAAAATAGATGATACGCGTACTGCCCCACACACACCCCAACACACCACTCGCACCCCCACCCACCCCTCACCCTAACACACCCATCATATGGCTACACACCCTACACACAACCCACACCCGTACCCGCATACCCAGCAAGCATACACTCAGCACCAAGCATATAATAAGACTAAAACATTTATAATATACAGTGGTAAAACATTAATAATACTGACAAAATCTTTGAATTCTGTTATTGTATACTGTGGATAGGCCAATCATAGCAGAGCCCACTGGCCTGCCACATGCAAATATATGGCCTGTCCATGTGCTGGTCATTCATTATCATTTGGTGCACCGGTGCTTCAACCGGCACACATCTTGTATTATGATTTTGGGTGAATAAATCATACTTGGTTTAAATATACTTTCTGCGTCAGTTCAGTTCCTTCCCTGCTACAGTTTATGCAATACATTATTCTAAGTTTGACTTGGCACAAGTCTATCAAAAGAGCATGTGCCAAGTATATTCATACATTCCAAGCAGGCAGGCATGCATACATACAGGTGTGTGGATGCTATGCTTGCTTGGAATTAATTCTTTAGCCAATGATATTAGTTTATTATGTTATTGTATTTTGACCAATCAGTTCTTTGAATTCTGTTATTGTATACTGTGGCTAGGCCAATCATAGCAGAGCCCACTGGCCCGCCACATGTAAGCATATGGCCTGCCCACGTGCTTGCCATTTATATCTTGTTGGGACTTCAAGCTGAGAAGATGTATAGTTTATCTTGGGATATTATTTGTGCCTTCAAGCCAAGGACATGTAACATTTGTATGGGATGAGTGTGAATAGAATGGGATGAGTGTGAACTTCAGCATGTAAAATATACCTTTCGCTTCTTATAGTTTATTATTAAACTATCAGTGTGTCTTCCCTCGTTCTACGTTTACTGGTAGCTAGAAAACCCTGCTACATGTTGACCGAGATTGACGATCCTAGGCCATTTCACTAAATTGCATTAAGTTTTTAAGTGAAAATCACGTTTTGGCCGCTAGCGATCCCCCTGTGACCTTTGACCCCAAACTGTGAGGTCCTGAAATGAAGGTCTGGTAGGGGGTCCTACTGACCAAATCTGGTGATTGTAGCATGTAAACTGTAGGAGAAGAAGCATTTTGTAGATGGGGCTAGAAGACAATTCAATGACCTCTACTGACCTGTTCCTGACGTTTTACCCCAAAATCACGATTTACTTTTTTTCTTGCCTCATCAAATCAGATAGGGTGAAACAAATGACGACACAACATGCGTTATGGATGGGGTTGACTCTGCAAATACACTCTTGAAGCTTCTTGATCCTTTTATCAAGGTTTCTGGCTTAAAATTAAATGTCAGTAAATCAAAGGGCTTACGGATTGGTTCAAAAAGAATGAGTATAGACAAGCCGCTAAACATTGATTGGCCAACAAAACCGATAAAGGCTTTGGGTGTATTTTTCTCATATGATGAAAAGGCTGCTGAGGACATGAATTTTGGCCCAAAATTAAAGCAGGTGAAAGCCATTCTTAATATATGGAAATGTAGAAGGTTAACCATTGCTGGTAAAATTATTTTGATCAAGACTTTTGCTCTCTCCAAGTTTATTATTTGGACTCCGTTTGTCATATTCCAGATTATATAATACAGCAAATAGATAAAATCATATATGAATTTATGTGGAATAGTGGTAAAGGTCTTATAAAGAGGCGTACGCTATTGGTGATATTGATGAAGGTGGTTTAAAAATGATTGATGTGAAATCAATATTCAAGGCTCAAAATATTAAGTGGGAAAACACATACCTTATAACCTTAACACTTCAGCTGCATGGAAATCAATTCAGTATGAGTATCGCTCCTTTTGGTGGGGAGTTAATATTCCATTGTAATATTCATCCAACACAAATTCATAGAAGGAATAATATTCCAATATTTATATAAGGATATGCTGAAGTCGTATTTTGATTTTATTATGCCTGACAAAATCGGTCATCTTCAACAATGTGTATGGAATAACCAATCTATTTGTATCAATCATAAGCCTTTTTAATATAAGCATTTCTCCATGTGTGGTATGAATATGATCTCTGATTTATATTATATTTTTTGGGATTGTGCTCATGCCATTAACATCTGGGACGACTTTAATATATTGTTTAATATCAACATGAATTTTAATATTGTTCTTGATTACAAGAAAATACTGGTTGGCATTGGCACAGGAGGAGACTGTAGTGCATTAATTAACTTATGCCTAATACTTATCAAAAAGGTTATCTATGATAGCAGATATCAAAATCGAATACCTTCATTTCTAGCATTTAAATATTTAATTAAATTCCATTATAAACTTGAGAAACAGATTTCTACCAGCAACAACACAATGTATAAATTCATTGATAAATGGACAAAATTAGAAAAGTTTTGTGAGGAGTAATAATTGTATATAAACTTTACTTTATACTTATTGATGTGCTTATTCAAGTAACCCAGGTGTGTATACCCTATGGGGGTTTTTTCTATTACCGTATTGTAACTTTATTTCGATTTGTATATATGTGTTTTGAGCGAAATAAAAACAGAAAAGAGAAAAAACCTAGAAATGCATCCGTTTACATGTTAACGATGGAAGTGTGACAATATTCGCCATTATCTGGTTCTATCACCTGTGACGTTACTTTGCACCCAGAGTGCGCTGTATTGCAATTGTGTATTAAGCTTAAATGTGTATTCCGTTAGGATGGTTACAGCAGACATTGTACAATATTCTTACCTTATGCTGTACGGTTATATTTGTAATGTACATTCACAAAAGTAGTGTTGTGTGCTGTACATGAACCTGTTGATACCGGGATTAATTGTGAACTTGACACTGAGATCGCGTTTATATAATTGCAATAGACAATAAAAAGGGAAACAATTAGATCACGCAATTTCCGAAGGTGGGCTTTTACGGAACTGTTATTTCCGTTTACTGTTCCCATGATTAGATCGTAATGATCATGGCCCTATATTTAGCATTCTATGTTATGCTTTACCTGTTGTTCAGTGGGGCGATGAATCTATGGCACGATAACAGTCTGTCGCTAAGAGACCTGGAAAACACTATGCGCTTATCAAGTGAAACCCAACGGGAGACCCGGACTAGCGGGAATTTAGGCTAGGTCGGGACGTACACATTGCCAATATGACGTTCCCGGTACAGTCGTGTACATTCTCGTTGAGCGACTTCGCTACAGTCCCGGCCCTTTTAGCCGGGACAAAGTGTACGTCGCCGTTACAGCACCGCCCCCCCCCCCCCCCCCCCCCGCCCCCCATCCTGTAAGGATATCACATACCGCCCAGGGCTACCAATCCAACATAGAGATTTTATTACAACGATTACTTTTGATCTTGTAAGGATATCACGTACCGCCCAGGGCTACCAATCCAACATGGAGATTTGATTACAACGATTATTTTTGATCTGTGATTAAAGTTGTGTAATATTTAGACAGATATATCAGACTCAATCGATCTCTTGTATTAAACAACTTTATTCACAGATCAAAAGTAATCGTTGTAATCACATCTCCATGTTGGATTGGTAGCCCTGGGCGGTACGTGATATCCTTACACATCCCTTAGCCAGGAGTGTTGTCTAAAGACTTCCAACATCCCTCTTATAATGCCTTCAAAACATGCACTAGAATATGTGCTTTATCATGCTTAATACGGCTAGATTACCTATACTGTGAACATGAAGGGCTACCCTCTTACGTTCAAATAAATCCTTTGTCGTGATTTCGCTCCTCTTAAAAAACCCTTCTGAAACACCTCTGGAAACGATGATATATACATATGGTCGAATCCACGAAAAGTGTACACGTGATGTTCAGGCCTATAATAAAATAATCTATATCTTGACTATTTTATTTTTGTGTTATACGTATCCGCCTCGATGAGACGGTTCGAGCCATATATAATATGACTAACTTAAATGCACAATTGGGCGTATACGAGTAATAAACCTGCTATTTTTTACCCTTTTTACAAAATAGTTCTTAAGGTTTTTTGTTAGACATACAACCGTTTAGATAAAACGAGCTTAAGTGGAAATACCTTTGCCTGTCTGATTGCTGGATATCTCAAGAATGCCTCTTTTAATTTTTGTTACTTTCGAACAATCTCCTGAATTTTGGTGATTTTTTTTGCTGTGGTAAGATTTGACGTTACCTACAAATACATGTGTTGTTAAATCTCACTTTCGGGGAAGAATTCGCCTGAGGTAGAGTAATTTGTGCTGTAAGGAAGCCTAAATATATTAAAAACTTAAATGCATTGTCCCCATTCAAGACGATTTTTTGACAAAGCTGTTAGAAATTGTAAAAGCGGAAACGATCGGTTTGGTAAAAAAATGCATAACCTCCGAATACCTATTTGAAACACTGCCAGTTTAATATAAACACAGATTAGTGAATGATATCTATAGAATAAGCGAAGTATGATACAATGTACATGAGTGCATAGTTTTATCATTTTGAAGGCAACATTTTTTGAAATATCAGCAATAAAAGGCTGTATTCGTAGGCAAATTTGAAATATGAACCGTTACCTTCAAATACAAATAAAGATACCGCGGTACTTCCCTCTGTTGTAACATACTTGTAGCGACTGGAATAAAGTAGAAATGTGCGCTGCGTTCGGCAAGCAACAGAGAAGTTTTAGCTTTTGTAATTAAATTTTCACAAAATTCTGTAGTTTGTGTACATGTGCATCAATAATTTATTGTTGTCTTAAAAGTTGATTGTATATAGCCTCCCTCTGTCTCAATCTTATTACTCCTATTAGTGTAGTTTGTTAAGTTATTCACGCAAAGACACCCTCTGACAGTTGATTTAAATCGCAATAGGGTGATTAATAATGTTTATATAAATATTCAGTAACAGCTGCATCTCGTGCATGTCTTCATGTTGTATTCGGAGGTAGCATGTATATGTAGGCAACATTCAATTATATACACGGTGCATATTGGTCCTAAATTATTTTATTTTACATAAAAGCAGTGCGCAATCATACAATCTGACTGGATATAGTATTATATTTATATTTGGAGGGAAAAAAATTAATATTCCCTTATTAAACAAAACGGGAGGTGTTGATTTAAATCAAATGCATGGTGTAATCACACTGTTTTTGCCGAATACATATTTTTTGTTGGTGTTAGAGTGAATGAATGATATTTATATCCATAGATTACACGTTGATCGTCTTAAAATGAGTACATTTAGCCATAACATCCATAAAATTTCGGTTTCATAATCAATATTTTCATAATCCAATTTGTATTCGTAGGTAACTTATATATGGTCACGCGTTATGAACTCGCCTCCCAATAGGGTGGTGCCGTTACATTTTTTAGTTTTATGCTGTCATTTTCCTCAAATATTTTCAAAACCACAAAGCTATCTCAACAAATTTGGTATCATTTTAAAGCCCTAATAACAAGCTATCTGCCTGCAAAATGGCATTGGTATAGCTAATACAGAAGGGGAGATACAGTTGATTGATGTCTGGCGACCAGGGGTGGTGCTGGAAGGGGTGCCGCTGGAAGGGGTGCCGCCTGTACAAACTCAATGGGGATAATCCAATAATGGCGATAATCTTTGTTCTTTTTACAATAACTAGTCATCCTACAATGTTACAAACACCATTCTGGTCCCAGTTTAAAGGATATTCAGTAGTCTTTAAGTATGTGGTTCAACAGACTTATCAACTATTTGTAACAACTAATTAATTATGGATAAGACCATGATCACCAGCTTTC
The DNA here is from genome assembly GCA_035610835.1 of Ophiura sarsii. Taxonomy (NCBI): domain Eukaryota; kingdom Metazoa; phylum Echinodermata; class Ophiuroidea; order Amphilepidida; family Ophiuridae; genus Ophiura; species Ophiura sarsii. The sequence continues at coordinate 68,170,357 of CM069450.1, read as the reverse complement.
TTCCTAATCGCTACACAGTCAACATGAATAATCAGCCTCAATTTACCGGATTTATAAAAATGACTATAACAGAAAATGTTTTCAACCTATGATAGCAAAAGTATACATTTTTGGAAAGCTTGTAACTAGAGGAATTCAGAAATGCAGTTTATATCAGGGAAGGGTTCATCCTTAAACAAATATTTCTGAAAATTCTAAAAATATATAAAATAAAAATTGGAGATATTCACTAGCCGGTATAATTACCATACCGACGTAGTAACTTTGACAATTATATATCATCTAATGGGTAATTTTATGAGGAATTCAAATATGTAAAGTAAATAATGAGAGGGGTAGGTATAAAAAGTATATGGATCTCAAATTAAAAATTAAAAAACTCTGAATTTTTTCCGAACATTTCCGATCATACCATTTTAGTTCTTGGTTGTACTATACTTTTAATGGCATATTTGGTTTCCTCCTGCAATTTCCCTTCAGAAAATGTATACTTTTGCTACCTCAGGGGGGTATACAAGCAAATATAAATGTGTAAAGTTAAAATCATGTCGCGAAAGCCAAAATCCGTGTGTAACGCGAAAGGAGGCGAGCTTAAAAAAAATGACTATATTAGTTACTGAGCATGGTACAATTCCTGTATTGTTTATCACTTTCATTCGCACCTAATATTATGTAAATATTTAGCAGGAATGTATAAGACGGGAATAATTAGTTTGGTGCGTAATATTGTTTTAAACCAGCTTGTCGATATGATGTATGCGTAGTTAACCAATTCCCCCTGGAATTGCAGAGCAGTGAATACTGAGGTACATTATATTGGCCAATATTGATGTTGCATTTGAAAATGGAATTCACGTGTAACTAATATAAAATAACTTGCTTCATTTTTGCTCTGGCAGGTTGTGTAATGTCACCGAAACGTATTTTAACACTTTCCACGCGGCTATTAGTTTTACCATTAAACACAACAGATTTTTCAGAAACCTTTCTCAATTTTCAATGTCTATATCAAGGATTACTGAACCAATACTAGGCATGTTTGTACTTATTTCAATGCATTTCTCATGGTGATTCCAAATATGGTAATGAAATTCAATAATTATGACATTTTTGAAACATTTTGTGAACATTTGAAATGTCGTCTGCAGCCGCCTGCCGCATGGAAAGCGTTAAGGGAACAAGAAATTTAGTAAAACCTTTTCCTTTTTGTTTAAAGGTGGGAGGGAATCAAGGGTAGGCCTAACTGATTTAAGTCTCAAATCAAAAATTGCTCATGAATGATGCTTCCGACATTCATTACTTAGTGTAATTGAACTTAGCAGTGGTTGATTTAAATAAAATTATAATGAAAGGCACATGCCCGACAATGTCTCTGTCGTTCGTGGCAACACTTATTAGATTAGTGTTGTTAAATCAAACAACATTGAATTTCTAAACATAAAATTCTTATTTTGTCTACATCTGACAAAATATATCATATTGGTGATTTTATGTTAAACGGAATCTGCCTCCGGTTGGAACCGATAAAACTGACTATGTACGACATTTAGAATGATACAAATTCCAAACCAGGAAATTATATCTTAATTCTATATCTGACAACTAAATGTCTAGTTCAAAGTTGTATGTGATTTATTCCGTTGTGGACTGAAAGGCACACTATTTGAATGTTCTAGACTTTGAACATGTTCGGCTCATATTAAACTTATATATATATAAGGTCTGATATGAAATTATTTCAAAGTATATATTAAATTAATTAAAAAGCGATCTGGCTTTCGTGTTTAAAACAGCTATTCAAAATGATAACTTCTAGAAAACCTCACTTGCCTCCTTTATTTAGAACAAATTGAGGAAGGCAACCGGTTGTTTTATTGCTTAAAACAAATAACCTGACATTCAAGACTATGAATTACAGGCAAATGAAACTGTTTGCTAAAAGGTAACCGCTCGCTTTCTAATTAAAGATGGCTTGTGAACTATTCAAAAGTTGATTCGATCCAATACTTTGGATTCACACGGAAACTGAACTGAAACGTTCATTCTTAACATTCTAGAATGTCCTATATAATATACAAAGAGTAATTATGTTCTATTGGATATTCATCCTCGCTACATGAGAGACCTGAAGAACTAACTACACACAGAATATAACAAGAACCACTAAACTGTTAATAGAGATTACAAGGCTGAATGATCAGATGTTTCTTAATTAAAATGTTTCTATATGCTTAAGTTTTTATCATGTTTAGTTTTAATGATGAACAAGCTTTTTACCAAATTAGATCAGTGCGAATATTATTATCACTAGCGAGTTAATTGATGGTTTAACTATACCTTTATACGAAATGTTAACCCAGTACGATATGTATGTTGCCATCATCTTGCCTTAAATCAGATATTTAATATGACACACTTCTGACTGTTTTGTAGAAGTTTTAACTTCTACAAAACTATTATTAAGAATGTGCGTTTAAAAACGCACAATCTTAATAATTGAAAGTCAAGCAAAAAAGACACTAACAAAATTGGATGATCAGATACGTTATCATAATAAAACATTTTCTGCCATAATTATCATGTGTAAAAGGTTAATTTTATTCAATATGCCTTTAACTAAATTAGGGGATCAAGAATAATTAATAACAGTATAGGTCTATCACTAGTGAGGATATTGATGCTTAGGGTGTTTTCTAGTAATAGGAACATGGCTTTATATTATGTTTAATGTTTATTTGGTTAATCTTCCTGTTTTATTCAAATGTTGAATATTACGCAATTCTGATTGTTTTGTAAAAGCAGTGCTGAGCGCACATTCTTATATCTACTTATAAAGTCAAGCAAGACACCATTTTAATACGACATTCCCCTCACACGCATTTCAGGGCATAAAAACTAGGTCGAGTGCAATTTTGCTCTTAAACCTATGTTAAATCAACGAATCCAACTGTTCTTAGTCAACGAAGTTGAAGTTGAGAACAAATGTGTTACCTACGAATACTTTGATTATTGCAATGTAAGCTACCATGTTTTAAGTCTTAACATGTTTTTCTCTTACAGGAATGCTTAAAAATGTTGCCTGGTATATTTTTCTTAATAAACCTATTAATTTCAATGAATCAAATTCATTATGCGCTTGTTTTTTGAAAGATAAATATAAAGCTTTAAGTATAGTTGAGTAATAAGTTTACATTCAAGTTTGCATTAATTTCTATAACACTATGATTTCAAAAGAAATTGCAAAGGGTGTACTTGAGAATCGACCCACCAACCTCGTGATACTGAAGTTGACGCTTTACTAATTGAGCAATTCGTTTGTCCATGAAATTATTTAGATAGTAATACAACTTTATAGTATTGAATATCGAATACACTAGACTCATTCGTGCTAATTTCTCTAGATCAAAAGAGGGCGCTCATACCTTTTTATCTATTTTCAGCTTATTAACTATTAGTCAGTATAGGCTTGTAGACGATGTTTAACGGGGTATGTTAAAATTGGAGTATTTCAAGAAGTACGTGTAAAATGTATGGTTTTCTTCCTTTTTTGGTTTCGTTCACCTGTTCATTTGTTTGTTTGCGATTCTTTTCTCTAGATGGTGAACGCGGCAGAGAGTAGCTTTCTTCCACATCATGATAAACAGGAGCTCTTAGGCGTACTTCGTTAACCAAATCCTTAGCCAGTTTATCTCTGGATAGTACATCTATCTATTCAACGTTTATATGTCCTGACGTATGCAGTAGTGTTGAAGAATTATTTGTCGATATAATTTACTTTAGATTTCAAGCTGAACAATAACAATGGTTATTTTTGCTGTTGCCTCTCACGAAATCACGAAAGTAGCCTTATGCCCAGCACATATTTATTGTGACTGTTTTATATCTGAGGAGCACACATGGTTTTGATACACATTGAAACACATGTGATCTTTGCCCCTAGATCGAGGTCAAAAGTCAATTAAACATCCAGTTGGCAAGGATGGCCACATAGGTTGTACCAGCAGACCGTGACCGGAACCCCCCCCCCCCCAAAAAAAGGGCGATGAAACTGTATATCGGTACATTTAAGAACGTGCTCGACGTTTTGGAAATTTGGGTGTACGTGCGTGTTAGTTGTCATTCGTTCGTGACATATTTGGCATACGTTAGCGTTCCTTAGGGAATCGCAGACGTAAGCTGGGTTTATGAAAATTTGTGAGCAGGCTCAACATTTTGAGCGGGTGATCACTTAGTAATCAATACGCTTTACGCTATGTATACGTTGAGCATTCGCTGCGTGAACGTTTCGCACATTGGGTGTAGGTTGCTTATTCGTCAGCTGTTCGGACATATACCATGTATACGGCGCTTAACCCTCGTCCTCCTGAGACGTTTTTGTAACACTATTAGTGTTACCAAAGGAAGGATTTCTAGACTGAATTAGTTGTGTGCTGAATTTTGAGGTATTAATTTCATCACGTAATTTTCAGTCCTCAGGCTGGGATGCACAGTGGCGGTAAATCGACGGATAAAATTATGATAAAGCAGGGTGGTTACCCCCCCCCCCCCCCCAAAAAAAAAAAAATTGCTTATGTTGGTACCATGGTACATACAGTTAAGCCCACAATTATTCATACCCCTTGGAAAATATGAGTTTTTTGCGTTTTTCTCATATCTATACCAGCTGGAGTGGTGAACTTTCGCTTTACACTAAAGACAAATAGTTTGCAAGTACAAATCAATATATTTGGGCTCAACATTTTTTGCATAACAATAGAATTGAACAAGAATTGTGTTTTTATGCCTGTCCAAAATTATTCATACCCCATACCAAGTCTCAGGATTGAGGCCACTTTTTGTGATAATACACATGTGTTTGCCATTCCAAACATTATTTATATTGTGTGATAGGCTTTCATATTGTTATGTAAGTATTCCATGATGTGTGCATACAATGTGGATCCATTACAAATGTGTCCTATTGAATGTACAGTGAGGGATATTATAGGACAACACTCTAGCTCTTTGACAGCATGGCGAAGAAGATCAAATCACTTTTTTGTGAATGCTCACAAAGAGGGGAAAGGCTAGAGAGCTATCTCGAAACAATTCCAAGTGCAAGAATCCACCATACAAAGCATAATTAGGACGAACAAGACGTTCAACTCACTAAAAAACATTGAAGAAAGCATTCTGAAGCCAGCGGTGTCCCCTTGTTTGGCAAGAAAAGTATTGCGAAAGGCCAACAACAATCCACAGATCACCATCAATGGTCTCCTGAACAACCTTGGCAATTATTGGACCAAGATATCATGGCAGACACTCCAGCATATATGGCACATGAGAGGTACCCATGGAGGCCGACCATGAAATACTCTACTCCTTAAAAGAGACACAGAAAAACTTGTCTTGCATCTCAAACAACCCCAACACTGAAGACCAAAAACTTGGATCTTTGTCCAGAAGTGCTCTTGCAAATGCTAGATGAGTTTCTCATTGTCTCTTTTCAGGAGTAGAGTCTTTCTTGGTTGGAGTCCATGGAGAACTCTTGTGTACTATGTCTGCTGGAGTGTCTGCATTAATATCTTGGTCCAAGACTCACCAAGGTTGTTCAGAAGAGCATTGACGGTGTTATGCGGATTGTTGTTGGCCTTTCACCATACTTTTCTTGTCAAACAAGGGGACACTGTTGGCTTCCGACTGTGTTCTTCAGGGTTTTTAACTGATTTTAACTGATTTTAACTGTCTTGTTCTTCCTAATTACGCTTTATATGGTGGAATTTGGCACTTGAAATTGCTTTGAAATAGCTTTGTAGCCTTTCCCCTCTTTTTGAGCATTCACAATGCACAAATAAGGTCCATACTGAGTTATTTGATCTCCCTCGCCATGCTGTCAAAGAGCTAGAGTGTTGTCCTATAATATCTCTCACTGTACATTCAATAGGACATATTTGTAATGCATCCACATTGTATGCACACATCATGGAATAATTGCATAACAATATAAAAGCCTATCACACAATATAAAGAATGTTTGGAATGTCAAAAACATGTGTATTATCACAAAAAGTGGCCTCAATCCTGAGACTTCGTATGGGGTATGAATAATTTTGGACAGGCATAAAAACACAATTCTTGTTCAATTTTATTGTTATGCAAAAAATGTTAACCCCAAATATATTGATTTGTACTTGTAAATTAATTGTCTTTAGTGTAAAGCGAAAGTTCCACCACTCCAGCTGGTATAGATATGAGAAAAACGCAAAAAACTCATATTTTCCAAGGGGTATGAATAATTGTGGGGTTAACTGTACATACCATACATACCAAAACAAGTACACACATATCACGCATGACGTCACAATAACGTCACGAAACATGGCCGACCTCAACATCCTGTGGTATTCGTCTGTACAGTGAAATAAAGGCCAAAATGGAAATTTTCGCTCAAAAGGTTCCAAATATCAGAATTTCACACGGTTTTTTGCTTATAAGTGAGGGGAATGATGTTTCTAACATATACGAGGACCATAGAATTAAATAGCGATTTTTATGAAAATTGTAAGGTGGCAACCCACCCCCACCCCACTACCCTCGGACTTTAACGGCTAACCCTACCCCCGTAAGGTGGTACCCTCATTTATTCCGTCAAAATAAGCGCATTGGGTGTAAAAGCGACCGCCTATACTCTGTTTGGACATCTCGAGACAGTGACGTAACTGAACAGGCGCAGCTTTTACGCACGCGTGTATATCTTCCGCCTTTCAACGCTCGTGTTTGTACGCCAGCGCCGTGAGTATGCGCGCGCGTTATGTGATGCAATTAGTAGAATACGCGGTTACGTCACTGTCTCGAGATGGCCAAACAGAGTATAGACACCCTAGGTCACTGTCCTTTGCGTTTTAGAGCAATCGGCGAAAAAAGAAACCTACAGTAAAACGTGCGAAACGTTCACACTGCGAATGCTTAACGTATACATAGCGTATTGATTCAACTCATGTCACACGCTCAAATTTGTAAACACACTTAAGATTTAGAAGAAGAAGATTTGGGCGAGGCTTACGATCAAATGCAATTTCTGTATGAAGATTTAAAATCAGTTCATCTTAGACTCCTTGAGGGATCGACGCGTAAAACCGACGTTATTTGTTGCAATATTTCTACATAATACATAAATATAAACAGAAGACCTGTCTCCTGTTGATTACTTCAAGTTTCGATTCGATTTTAAATGTACTTTATTGAGCTGAAAGCGCCGTTCGGCTACTCGACTCATCATTATTTATTTATTTATTTTAATAAACAATAATAAATTATTAAAATGGTGTATTGTAAGAAGAGTGATTGAAAACCAGCAGTTAAAAATTAAAATGATGTATAAATAATTTTTAATTTCTAACTGCTTGATCATTGATTTAACATGTCTGATTTATTTTATTTATTTATTCATTTATTTTATTATTTATTTAAAAAGGCCAAACAATTTTTAGGTTTGTCTCCTCAATCAAGGGTTTCTGTATTTTTCGTTGTAAAAATAAATGTGTTTTATGCCTTTTTAACGACTTTTCCTAAAATATGATAGCAAGAGAAGATCAAATGGAGCAAGGAGAGCCCAGGTGAGGACGTCTCGCATGATCTCTTCGGTGTAGTTGACGTCAGCATTACAATCAGCGTTAGGGCAGTTCATCACAAACTTTTACGATCGGATTTAAAAAGCTTATAGTATTTCTTAAAGAATATAGCACAAGCTTCCTCGCGCTTTCATCTGTCTGCTTCACTAAGGTCATGTGTTTTAAGCTCGCCTCCTTTCGCGTTACACACGGATTTTGGCTTTCGCGACATGATTTTAACTTTACACATTTATATTCGCTTGTATACCCCACTGAGGTAGTAAAAGTATACATTTTCTGAAGGGAAATTGCATGAGGAAACCAAATATGTCATTAAAATTATAGTACGACCAAGAACTAAAATGGTATGATTGGAAATGTTCGGAAAATATCAGAGTTTTTTAATTTTTAATTTGAGATCCATATATTTTTTATACCTACCCCTATCATTATTTTTTTTTTTACATATTTGAATTCCTCATGAAATTACCCATTAGATGATATATATTTGTCAAAGTTACTACGTCGGTATGGTAATTATACCGGCTAGTGAATATCTCCCATTTTTATTTTATATATTTTTAGAATTTTCAGAATTATTGGTTTAAGGATGAACCCTTCCCTGATATAAACTGCATTTCTGAATTCCTCTAGTTACAAGCTTTCCAAAAATGTATACTTTTGCTATCATAGGTTGAAAACTGTTTATGTTATAGTCATTTTTATAAATCCGGTAAATTGAGGCTGATTATTCATGTTGACTGTGTAGCGAATAGGAAGAAAGCTGATGATCATTGTCTTATCTATAATTAATTAGTTGTTAATAATAGTTGACAAGTCTGTTGAACCACATATATAAAGACTACTAAATATCCTTTGAAATGGGACCAAAATTGTGTTTTTAACATTAGGGGATGACTAGTTATTGTAAAAAGAACAAAGCATGGGATTATCCCCATTGAGTTTGTACAGGCGGCACCCCTTCCAGCACCACCCCTGGTCCCCAAACATTAAACAGCTGTATCTCCCTTTCTCTATTAGCTATACCAATGCCATTCGGCAGGCAGATAGCTTGTTATAAGGGCTTTAAAATGATACCAAATTTGTTGAGATAGCTTTTGTGGTTTTAAAAATATTTGAGGAAAATGACAGCATAAAGCTAAAAAAAGTAACGACACCACCCTATTTGGGAGGCGAGTTCATAACGCGTGACCCTAATTGAGCCATCGAGAGTATTACAATAGTTCTATTGTTAACGCCAGATAAGTAGAGAGGCGTAGCTCTAGCGGGGTATTCATCACCGATCTTTTTCCGATGCTTTTAACAATAGAAAAAAATACCGTTTTAATACCGGGGTAAAATCGGTATAAAAACGCTATAAAATCACTTGAGAGTTTGGATATGGCCCCTTAGGTGTTAGTACGAAGGCAAGTTATCGGTGAACAATAGCCGTATGTCAATTATCACGAAAACGAACCGCGCAATTTCGAACCGCGCAATTTCGAACCGCGCACTTTGGGTACTAACACTCCCGCAGTGGAAGCGGCGGGGTTGGTGTTGGTTCACGTGATATTCGTGCCGTTTTTGATTGGACGCTAGAATCAATCTTTGAACAGATTGATACTGCAATCAATCTTAATTCGATAGGCCATGGAGCTTTTCAATCTAAATTCAATCTAAATTCAATCTATTAGATTGAAAATTAAATCAACTGTTTAAAGATTGAAATTATCAATCCGCGGAATTAAGAGAGAATTCTGTGCAGGACGGGGAAATCAGTGATCATGCTCTTCGTGATCATTTAGAGACACTGGGTTTGCAGATTAAACTATTTCAGTCCTAGAAGGTTAGTGTGTTTTTGGTGATACTTTTTAACGGTATAAACGTGGTAAAACGTGGTAATACATACTACGAAACCGTGTCGAGTGACTAGTCCCAATCGGTACCGTATTGCAAGTGTATCTTTGATACACGGTACCACCACCCTTCATAGACTCACGACGTCGCAAAATTCATATTGAGTGTCAACACCGCCGATCTTTTAGATTGAATTTTCAATCTTCTTTAGATTGAAACTCTTCAATCCAAAAAAATATTTTATGTAAATTTTAAAAGTTTGTTCCCACGGCAATCTATGTAAGATTGAAAGTCAATCTTTTAGATTGAATTTTCAATCTTTTTTTAAGATTGAAACTCTTCAATCCAAAAAAAGATATCTTTGGAATTAAGAGAGTGGAGTTATCCACGGTTCCCAATTTTGATTGAATTAAGTTCAAGCTGATGCGGCAAAATTTGTCTAAAACCGCCAAAAAAAAGTATAAAAAGGAGAATATGAAACATCTTATCTTGAACTACCATTGTGTGGATTGATTTTTGACGACGCTCACAAATAAGGCATTTACGGACACCCCCCGCCCCCCCCCCCCCCAAAAAAAAAAAATAAATAAAATAAATAAATGTTGATACTGTTTCATCCTATTTGTGTCAGTTTCTCTCCCATGCAGCTGCATGTTTTCACAAATTTCAGAACAAAGTGACTAAATAATATATTGGTTTAAATATTAAGTGAAAGGAATGTTTACTTCAAGTAGACTAACAGATAAACGATCAAAGGTATTATGCTAGTCATATTTTGACATGAATAAACGTTTCTTATTTTGATCTACGCAATTTTTAAAAAATGATTTTGTTTGTGTGTTTATCGTAGGGCGCCCTCGCACTAGATAATTTGGGGTCAATTCTAAGTTGCCTTCATACTAGTGTGTATACACACGAGTACAAAGAAATGGCATAAAGCATGCTTAAATGTTGGAAGAAAAGGTAATTTGACATTACTCTGACGTGGAAAATAGATTAATTATGGTCAAA